>JAQFYB010004235.1:0-16859 GCA_034694085.1 Pogonognathellus longicornis | reverse complement strand
CCTAAAACATTGTCGCTGATGAGTATTGACTTCCGCTTTTCGTTTTCCGGCAGGCATAGAAAGAACATAAAGTACATTACAAATACACGTTAAAGAGTAGGCGCAAGATTTAATCTCCCCCCAATGGCGTATTTCCGAAAACAGTAATTGTTGCCAAATCTTGTCAATTGTTGTCAAGTGTTGTCAATTGTTGTCCCTAATTGGAGTCTCTTATTGTCAATTCTCGAATTTTAATGTACTGGTAATCGTTATAATGTATGATTTTAGAATGGATTTGGCTTGGAATTTTAATGAAACGTAACACACTTAATAATATGATATGATGTGAACAAAAGAAAAGGATTAGAAATAAAACAGGATTTACAAACAATGGATTTTTGATAGAAGAAAGTATTTGGTTGGAGGAAAGAAGAAAGGAATGTTATATACTCAGAAGAATTGTGGTGCCACCCTTTCCATTGATAATCACTGGAGCAGCAGGAGCTGTCACAATGGTCCATTCTCCTGCGGCACTAGTACTTAGAAACAAAATAGGGATTTGTGATGAAGTTCTCTGTCTCTCTCCTTTTCCATTTTCCATGGTTGTCCGAATGCAAGGCCTAAAGTCAAAAGTTGAAGTATTGTGTCTCCTGAAAGGATTCTGGTACGAATTGAAAACAAATGAATCTTCCATGAGAAGAGTTCGTGAAAGTAGCACTAGCCGTAGTGAGTGTATTTAGCATCAAACTATGCCGAGGGAAATTGTATTCAATTTCCATGTTGTTGTATTGTCATGTGTAAAAATATATTCCTATATTGCACGTATACACGAAATATATTTTAGGTACTTGACTTGCATGTGGGTATAGTATTAAGGTTATGAAGGCTTTTTTATTATCTTACTTGACTGCGGATTATAATTTGACGCTTTCCCTTCTTTTGTTTCCTTTATGCCTGTGTTAGTGTTTAACACGTACTATCTATTTAACAATTTCTTAATTGCTCATTTATGTGCAAAATTTGAGCTAAATCAAAATTTCAGAACCTCTTAGCATTTTTATCTTCATTTTAAGGAAGTTAGGAGAATTGTACCTCAAGGGGTTTAAGCTGCAAACGATAACATAAGGATATTTCCGATCATCTTATTATGGTAGATTATTTTAGTATTGTAGGAAAGGATTTATGTATATAGTGTAGTAGCACAACAGTACAATAATAATGTGGGATATATGATATAGCTATATACTGACACTACTTTGCTATACTGTTTGTAATAGTTTATTTTGTTCTGATATTACGCTCTAAGTATCAAATAAGCAACTCTCCAATCCATATGCTTTAAATTTTTCATTAGATTCACTCGTTTTAAAAGCTATATAGTGAATATTTCTGCGGTTTATTGCGTGTTAGAGTTTGTCCATCAGACCATTTTGTGTCTTCTTTGTTCTGCCTTTATGTAAGTTGTACTAGTAATACATACCCACTACACGGGCATTTTCTTCTCTATTTTCCGGTGTGTGAATCAGTGTAAATAGGGTTAAAATCATATTGGTTAGCCATATAGAAATTGACATCGTAAGACCATGTATGCAAAATATCAAATACAATTAGCAAATTAAATGCACACGAAACCACATTTTCTGCAGTATGAAATTTATTTCAAGGATTGTATAATTGTCAAGGAATTTTAATCATTTCTAGCATTTATTTAATAATAATAAATAAACTGTGTCCATGTGCAAATTGGTTTGTGTGAAATTATATTGCATTGTACACTAAGGAAATAGAAGAATGTACATCCGCCCAGAAGAAATATAATATATAATATTAATATTGTGTACTCTTATCTTAAAATGTTGCATCAATTGATCTCTCTTATACCGTCATTGTTGCCTCGTATCGCAATTGTGGCCTATTATCGGCAATAAGTTCCTCTTTTCGTTAATTGTTGCTAATTGTTGTCGCTTATAGGCAATTGCCGATAGGAAGGCCTTGTTATATATAAAATGTTTTGTAATATAAATTGTCGTATTATATTATCCTAGCAAGTAGCAAAGCAATCGATTTTAGTCGCGGTGTCAAGCTTATTGATCCCCACATTGACAATTTTTTCGTAGTTTTTTGTCTCGACAATGCGTGACTCACAATAAGTTTGTTTCTTAGGATATGCATTTTTAATTTTAATTGAACCTTACAGTATATCTTAAGTTTAAGTTTCGTACATATATTTGTTGACACAGAATAACTGCTAATGCACAATATTATATGTGTATTTAAACTGTGTGCCCATTTTAGACATTTTAACAATCGAGAATCGGAATGAAAGTGCAGTTTTTTCGGGTTTCGTGAGATACTTGGTGTCTGAGGATTTGGTTGGGAGTCCAAAGTTTCAAATGAAAATTCGTAAACATATTAGACAAAAGACAAAAATCGGAAAAATATGTCTTACACAAATTTTTGTGCTGGTGTACTAATGAAATCCGAAATGAGCTGTAGTTATATACAGGGTGACCCATTAATTAAGGAAACTTTCCTCTTTTTCTCCCCAATGGGGAAGGTGGCATATGATGTATACAAATCAAATGATGACCTAGCACTCCATCTTTCGAATGGTAGTAGTTTCATGTTTCTAACTTTAGTACTTTGGGATACATTTGCGTTTGAATGACCCAATTTTACCAAGTCGATTTCCATGCAAATATTGTCTTGCTATGTTAAAATCAGGCGACGCCCTTTTCGGGGGCCTGAAATTCCGGTTTGGTGTATGGAATCGAAAATTCACCTGCAAAAAATCTCAAGCCCAAGTATTCAGAAAATATTTTCATGGAAAACAATCGTTGTAAAAGTGAGTTCATTCAAACCCCGATATATGTCAAAGTAGTAAAGATAGAAACGTGAAATTACTGCCATTCAAAAGATGGAGTGCTAGGCCATCATTTGATATACGTTTGTACCACCTTCTCCATTGGGGAAAAAGGGGAAGTTTCTTTAATTCACGTGTCACACTGTAAATTGGCCTACAAATAGACAACTTAGAGCCTTAGGGGACTATATTATTACGACAAATATTTTTTCGTGGGCTGTCAAGGAATTGCGAAAATGTAATTCATACGAACACATCAAATATAGTTTGTGCATTAAAATTAAAATAAAGTTTGTGTTTCGACAAAAACGTATGTTTATACAATTTGTCTATTATTATTATCATTACGTTTGTAATCATTATCTATTAAATTGTTGCTAGATATTTACAAGCGATATGAATTAGTTTTCTATGCCTACACCTTCATTACGATTTTGGACACAATTGAAAATGCTACAATTTTTTCCACTAACTTACTAGAGGATCCCCCATAAGAAATGTTGGTTACAATTCACACTTTATAACGTAATGCTATAACGGAAAGTCGTTGGAATTACGTAATTTCAAAACGAAAAAATAACGTTAAAATGTCCCACTTGGGAACCAAATTCTAACGAAATTGGCAAAGCACAGACAAAAATTTAGACCTGCGCGGGGATCAGTACTCAGAACCTTCGGCTCTGCTACTGTCCTCTATACCACTGCGCTGGCTGTGCTTCTTGAGTGAATTGAAGGATTTACTTCTATAAGAGCTGAAAAGCCAACATCAACCGCCTCGGTGTTGCCTTTAAATTTCGTTCTACATAAACGAGAATTCAACCAAAATATTACGGCATTGCTAGATGGTAATATTTTGGTTTCAAAATATCAGTAAACTAACGATATTTTTAAAACAAAACTGCACAAACCATAAAAATACGTTAATACAACGAAAAAAAATGAAATGGTATTTCTGCCAACGAAAATTTCTTATGGGGTCATTTCCCCAAATAATTCCGATTTCCCCATTAACATCATTTCCTTAAAAAAACGATTTCCCCATTACATCATTTCCCCAAAATTTTGGCCCGCCCTCTGATGGCACGGCTCGATATAGGACCATAAACAACTAAAATAGGGTTTTTGTTACATCAAATTTATAGAAAATCGGAAAGTTTTGACGCGCTGCGCGAGGATTTCATGTTGATGGATTATTTTTGATTTTGTTGTGCGATAATAAGCACATAATTTGTTCATGTTTAGTAATATACACTTCATAAATTCGGATTCATATATATGCGGAATCCCAGATACCGCAGGGACTATTTCATTTGGTTGTATTCAGAATGTTCACCTAATGAGGTGGCACAAAGAATTGAGTGCTAAAATTATAATAAACCAATTACTTGCAGAGGAGTTGTAAATACGAAATAAATGTTTGAAGATTTCAAAGGATTTAAAGACTTCAGAAAAATCAGGCTGGGATAACATTAACAGGGCTATCTAAATCTTTGATTTTTTTTTTCAACCATCATAATTTTATCTGGGCCCTACCCATTTTCAAATCCTAGTTACGGCCCTGATGGCACTCTCTTATCTCCATTTTGTACGATTTATTTATTTCATGTTACTTATCACTTATAAGTGCAGCAGTTAATATAATATATCGGAAACACTATGCGCGTGACTATAATTTTTGAAAATTCAATCAAGTCATTACGAGATTACAAGAACTCGTTATAAAGCCAGAATTTAAAGGTATTTATTTCAAAACATACTGTAATTTTGTTATCTTACTATTTAAGTACAATGTCAATTTTGAAGATTATAAATTACTTACAATTAGCATCAACTATCAACACTAATTGAATTAAAAGTATTTACTGGTGGAAGAATAAGATTCGTCCAAAGACAGTATAAAAGCAAATGTAGTACGTGTTACGTTAGTAGTAACTTCTTTAAATACGACCATCCTTTCTTTTACAATTTCACACAATAATATTTCCACAATTCATTATTTTCAGCTAAAGTATTTAAGAAATGGCCAAATTTCAGGTATATAATATTGGTGATCTAAATAAAGTGTTTAAATTAGCACCACAATTTTTTTTGAAAGACACTCAAATACCTAAATGTTTTTATATTTTGCAGGCTGCGACAATTGTCCTCTTCGCATTCGTGTGCCTTTCTTTCGTTGAAGCGGCCGAACAAGAAGCTAACAATGGCAATACACGGGAAGAAAGTAAGAACTAGAGAATATTTTATTTTTAAGCATTGTTTGATTGTTTGACGATTTCATATTTGCCAGGAGGGGCAATGGATGTAAACTATTACGGAGATGGAGGAGGAGGCAATCGCGGTAATGACGGATCCAATCGTGGTAATGACGGATTCAATCGCGGAGGCAATCGCGGTAATGACGGATTCAATCGCGGAGGCAATCGCGGTAATGACGGATTCAATCGTGGTAATGACGGATTCAATCGCGGAGGCAATCGCGGTAATGACGGATTCAATCGCGGCAATGACGGATTCAATCGCGGCAATGACGGATTCAATCGCGGCAATGACGGATTCAATCGCGGTAATGACGGATTCAATCGTGGTCATGGTGGTCATGGAGGTCATGGTCATGGAGGTCACGGTCATGGAGGCTGGTAAACAGTGATCGTAAATATTTGGCCACTACATCGTTAAAACTAATTAAACGATTTCCTTGTAGTATTGTATGAAACAGTCAAATATTAATGTTGATTTCAAGGACATGATATTTGGTTTGTAAGATAGCTAGTAACTAATTACGCTGAAATAAAATTGATGATAAAATTGAAATAAACTATGTTGCGATTTAAAAATCACGAATATCATTGTTGGTACACACACCCGGATAAGATACTTTTACTTTAATGGTTATCCAATATTGCTCATATACTTTAACATACTAACTACCCCCATCCCCATCAGCATTTATAATGAGGGCAGTAACTGTTAAAAAGATATTTGGGTTCAGGGGCGTAGCCAGGATTTGGTTTCGGGAGGGGGACAAACTCAAAACATGAGGTATATATGTACTCATTTTTTGCCCCTTCAGGGCAAAAAGCCTATTTTTTCGGACCCTTGCCCCCCTGGCTACGCCAGTGAGTTAATTATTAATATAGATCATCTCCATTTCTAATCCTTTAAACGAAGGTATATTATAATATACTAATTATTTTCATACTTAAATTATCAAAAGATTAAGATGTGCTTTGTGCCCTGACCGTTTTGACGGGTCGTTTAGAACAAATCTAGAGAAATAATACTGATTGGTGCCATGCATTATAAATTACTTTGTTGATATGATCTACCTATAGCCGAACTCAATAATAGACATACCTTGAAAATTGCTTCTAAATGATTATTATTAATATTAAGATTAGCAACTACAACTAATTCAATGCATGTTAGCTCTACTAACATTGAACTGATTGATTGATATTTGATAACCAACCATGTGTTGTGTGTAACAAATTTTAGTCTAACTACTAACCACAGTACTTAATTAACTCTTTCAACTAATTCAGTTAATAGTTATGGCTATTGCGTGATCTTGAATGCAGAGTTAAGTATCGCAATATCAGGTACCACATTAACGACTAATTACTAAAATTACCCATTGTGAACCATAAATTCCCTTTTCCAGTTACAAATCTCTGGCATAAAAGTTGTACTTTTACAGGCAATAAATGACATAATATTAGTAGTTTAGTACCAAACCGACTACAGATATGCATTAAACAGTATCTATTCAAACTGCAGAGTGTCGTAGTATACTCATAACAAAGGACAAATTCATTTAATTACACCGTCATAAAGGCTTATAAATGGGCTGGACTTGCCCCATTAGTTAGCCCTATTTCAGACAAGTTACAAATATTTTGCAATAAGCCATTATAATATATACACATCTTGTATAACATCGTTTAGCTCAATTAATGAGCCTGAGCAGCGACACTATTACCTGCAGACCTCAAAGAGTTGTAAAGATGAATGATTAGTTCAATTCAACCATTACAATTTTAACCAGAGGCCAAGTTAAGTTATTTATACAATTACTTCTAATAGTCATAATGTAAACCGTATAATCATTATGCTCATTTCCCTTACCGAAGAATCTAGTTTTGCATATAACTTATGAAAGCGACTTTTGCTATCCTTTAAAAATGAAATAAATCGAATATGTTTAACCGTTGTATTTATACGGGTTCTTTGGTCATGCGATGCGATGACCAAAGAAGCATACCTAGTGATCCCAAAGGATCAATTTTCTCAATCATTATGCCCCAGATGATAAATAATTCTGTACTTTGACGTTATTTGATATGCTGATTTCAACGCAGATAGTTTCGAAAAGTTAAAATGGCATTTTAAGGTACCCGACAAGCATCAAACCTTTGGGGTTCACTAGGTACGCCTCTTGGGTCATCTGTTGACCTCCTGGGGTCATTTAAAATCAGTCAACTAGTATTTTTAAACCTTTATTGTATAGGGCAGATTCAGAATGTTCGCCTAATTTTTAATGAAGTGGCACAGCGAATTGATTGCTAAAATTATAATAAAACAATATTTGCAAAGGTGTTATAAATATGAAAAAAATATTTGCGCATTTCAAAGGATCAAATATTTTTTTCAAAGACTGCGAAAAATGGAGTTTAAGAACACGAATCAACGTAATATTAACTAGGCTATCTAAATCTTTGATTATTTTTCCAACCACCGTAATTATCTGGGCACTATTCTTTTTCAAATCCTTGTTACGGCTACGGCCCTGAGCTATTGTTACGAGTTTAAAAAAATTAAATTCGTACATTTATATACCAAAATGATAATTATGCTTAAATAGCAATGCACAATTAATAAAATGAGATTAAATGAATTATAATTGAAAATGTTGTCCTCATCGGAGTTTTTAAGAGAATTTGCTCTATCTACATCATATGAAATCAAAATCACTTGTCTTGGAACGGAACGGAGTCGTATTGGTATTCATGTCTCATCTCATGTATTAATCGGAGTTATTATTTGGGCTTTCGCTCTATCATCTATGAAATCTTGAACATGTTCTTGAAATTTCAAGAACATGTTGAATAATGAAGGTTGTTAATTTTTCACCGTTGATGTATTTAATTATTAGTCGACTAAATAAAAATAATTTTTCATGCACCTTATTTGTACTCAATAATACTGACAACAACAAACAACGGTGGTGCAGTGACAGTGACACACTGACACGGTGACAGCAAAAGAGAGAATGTCATTTTGGATTGAATATCATATGGAGGTAATGGTGGTATTTTCAAACATTTGGTAAAGTAGCCAGACTACTTTTGTTTTGTTGTGAATAAATTTCTAATAATATTATTTGAAAGACAATAATAGGTTGCAAACTTTAAAACTAAATTAAATTTCTTTGCTAAAATTTTTATAATTTACTAGTGATTAAGAATTTTTTCACGTTATGAATTCGTCCGTTCAATTACGAGAATTTTATGTTTTTAACCCTGAGTTTGGCAATGATCACGATGATGTAAGTCATAAGTAGTATTCATTTCATAATTTTCAACTTTTAAAAAATTGCTTTAGTTTAGCGGGGTTAATATAATTTATGTTGTTTCAATTTATCCAACAGGAAATGGGGAAAGTGATGTACTATTATCCACACGACACAGATGAAAACACACAACTAAAAAGGATTGGTTTATGTCAAGGAATTATTCAATTCACAGAGTTAGTTGTTAGTTTGATTGTAAACAATTTTCATCTTACCGTCTTTTTTCATAATAATCTCGAAGATACAAGTCATCGGTAAATAGTAGAGTAATTGCTTTTGTCAATTATTTTCAGAATGTTTAACTGCGATCATCCTTGCGAAGCTCTTCACACGCAAAAGTCCCGTTATATTTTTCAAAATCCAGAAGGATCATTTTATTTTGTTATGGTGCGTCCACTTATTAAATATTGTATGATGCCAATTAATTTGCCGTTTTTGTGCAAGTAATTATATTACGAAATGTATTTGTGTAGGTGTTGAGCATACCGTCTATAGAGAAAATAAGTCCAGAAGGTGTGGAAATTACTGAATTTCTTAACGATCAAGTTCAAGACAATGTATTTGAATCTATTTTGTCAAAAATCTACCAGAAATTTATTATGCTAAATGGAAAACTCGTCAATATTGAAAGAATCGATTTGAAACGAAGATTAGAAAAGTTCATCGATTTAGTACGCACACCTTTTTTACAACCTTAATAATAATGTCCTTAAGGCATTTCGACTAAGAGTTATTTATCTCCTCCATGGCTTCCTTTTGGCTGCAACTGTGTGCATAGGGTACACAGGTAGGTCAAATAACAATAAATAAAATTGAAGCTCGATTCTGCCCATACAGCCCCCAAAATCGAGGGCTCTGATTGGCTGCTCCGGTAAGCGAAATTTTTTGCACAATAGTAAAATTGAAGCCCAAATTACTCGATTTTTTTTATGGTAAAGATAAAATTGTTATTTGCCGTACCTGAAGTACTCAGTTACAGATAAAAGGAAGCCATGGTTTAAAAAAACTTCTAGTCCAATTGACGGTTTCTCAACCCAATATGTTAGGCAGGGAATTCGATTTTTTATGAATTTGAAATCAATTGCATTTGAAATGCACACCCCTTGGACACTGGCGTAACTATAAATTGGGGCCCATATGCAAGATGCAAGCACCGCTTTTTGGGTCAAAAACAATGTAATTTACATCAAATTCGCGTGTTTTATGATATTTTTGCACTTTTGTAGCAAAATAATATCATTTTTTTCAATGTCTTTAGACAATGAGAGTATAACAAGTATTATAATAAGTTATATCGTCTAGGAGACCTTGCTTTTTTTATTAAATTATCTCCGTGTGGGTGCCCCTTGAACCGTTGGGCTCCCTATGCGCCGCATAGGTTTCTTAGGTGCTATTTATTTACGCCACTGCCCTTTGAAGCATTTTGTATATTTTACATTTAAATACTTCGATTTGAAACTTTAAATTCAGTTTTTAAAATTTTAAGTTTGAATCGTAATTATTTTATCAGGTTAGGTTAGACTAAATAAAAGTTAAGTTAAAAAGCTCAATAATTTCTAAAATGAATAAGCAGTAAAAACCTTCTAAAGTCGAACTTAAAATTGTAAAAGTCGAATTGGCTTGGGAGGGATATTTTTAAGGATAAACATGACAAAAAAGTAGACTAAGATGTCAGGTTCATTTAAGTGCCTTCAATAGACCTTGGCACCCTTAGTTAAGATAATACAGTACGTTTTTTATTAGACGTATTATGGGATTGAGTAGGAGAATGAGAATTGGGTGATTTTATAACATGTTTTTGGAGTACAATCCTTGACAACGGGTACTTTATAAGTTATGTCAAAGCGCATGTAAATTAAAGTTCAAAGTTTCAAATTCATAAAAAGTTGAATTGCTGGCCTTACACATTGAGTTGAGATAAGTCCCTTCATTCTCCAATTGTAAGCGTAATTGTATGAAATGAACAATGTAATGTAGTATTGCAATTGATATAAATAAATTGTGTAGGCTTTGAATAAATTGGATCCCAATCATTCCGGAATAGTTGACCTCTTTCGCGGCCTTCAGTTCTTTCCATTAGGAAGAGAGCCTTTTCTACGTGTTCAGTGTGCCATTAACCATCTTCTAATTTCGTTTCCTGTAGTGAAACACTTACTTCTTATGCAAGGCGAAAAAGTCATATGGTAAGTATTTTGTCCCATCTTACTTATAATTATTATTTTGATTGCTAATATTTCACAAAGATTCGATCAACTAATACCTTATAACTGCCCTAAAGGACTGGTTTGGCCCAAAAACACATTCAAACATTTTACGACTACGTGAGAAACGATCTTCTTTCTGGTCATTTTTTATCTGGGGCTGACAAGCACTCCACGTTTGGAATCATTTTCAAACGAGACTGTCATATTTACTTGGACTCGGAAAACGACCCAGAATCAGTGTCCTTATTCCATTTAGTGATCTATAAAGCAGAAGCCTCTTATTTTGTTATGCTACTCGGTTAGTAATAGGGTTTAGAAGATGATGTTAATATATTGTAATGCTGTTGTAATTATTCTTTTAAATAATTTACAGAAAACGAAGAAGACACTTTGACAATCGAAGCATTTCTGAATGTGAATTTTATTACATTAGCCAAAGAGCTTGTCAAAGAGTCGGTAGTTCCTGACACGAGTCCAATAAAATATGTCTACTTTAATAATCTCAATTTTGCCGAAAAAATTTCGCCGGGTTGCATGGCGGATGTAGATTCTTACAAACTTCTAGCCGATTTAAAGCAAGACATTTCTAGGTAAGGACCTTTTAGATAAATACCATTTTTCAGTATATATATCAGTAATAATCATAATTCATTTTAAACCTGTTTATTGTAATTTTTTTATATGATTACTTTAGAATGACAGAAAATGGTGAGATTATTCTAAAAATGGTATCAGATGTATGGATTGTAGCAAAAGTTTCTAACAAAAGAGAATTCTACGCTATTTTTAACCAGAAAGCCTCCATTCTTGAAATTGATGGTAAAACTTATTTTTATTAATGATAGTTTTATATTTTTGTCATTCACATTTCATTTTCATTTTACTGTACGAAGATGTTGAGCTGAGCTAGTCATTTTTAATTTGTTGCAGAGGAAATGAGAAAGCTGAGTGATGTTCATCTTACGAGTATCTTTTTCCAAGAATAAGTAATTCCAAGTCATTAAGAAACTGTTCTACTAATGTAATCGTTAACTTAGATATTTCTTAAGCCGGTACACTATACAAACTTGTAGATACTTAACATGGGGACGACTTTGGATATTAATAAGTTGAGAGTGTGTACGTTTATTTTTAAATGGTAAAAAAAGGATCTGAAAGAGCAGCATTATATATAGGTATATATATATACTTTTCAACATTTGGATTTTACAAATGACCCCTCAAATTGCTCCTCAAAAAAGGTAGTCGTAAAAATTGTTTCCAAATTCACTATTTTATGTTAAGGTTATTGTGTAAAAAGGCTGTTTCAAAAAACCGATTGAATGAAAGTCCACCAATCCCACAACGAGTGATTTGGCAGGTATATCTCGTTAATGATGGTTATGCCAAGTCTCATCTTTACTTCCACACCTTAAGACTCAGTTTTGTGGCATGTTGTATATAATATATGTGATTGAAGCGTCATATCATGACTATGACGAAGAAGCACTTTCAATATGTATTCACCATTCAACTTTGGAAATTCAATTTAGCGTTCCTGATTGTTATGGAGCAACTACCAAACCATTTTGACATCTGAATTTTGCCATACCACGTGTTTGTTTTGCCATATATCTGTCTACTTTCTTAATGAATACATTTTCCTCCCTTTACAGCTTCTCTGCAAAATACGTTTTGGTTGGTTATTTGTTGGTCATTTTCGCCAACTCGCAGTGAAATTAATCACACAGGATATGGAGCTTCTGTTAGAAATAATATTTAGGTTTATTTGTGGTTTATGAACCATTATGGTCTTTCATGTTTGCAACCCTCTATGGAAATAAATTTTATGGGTACTTTTTTTGGGGACTCATTTTTAAAATGCAGACGTTGCGGATTGGAGCATATTATAAAATATAAATGTTCCGCTTTTAGCCACGTTTTACCATTTTAAAATTACCCTACACATTATCAAGTCATTCTCATTGAAATTCGTCTCCGTGTAAGTATCTCTGTATAAATAAGCTGTTATAATAATTCATAATTATTGTCCTATTATGTTACCCATTACTGCACATTACTCCTGTAATGCAAATATTTAATTCTAAAATCAATATGCATTGTTTTTATTTCAAACAATAAACATCAAGTAAAACTTAATTGTGGATTATAATACAAAATTGAATGATTATTTTACACACTAGTTTCATATTTTTATACTTATATAATTTATATTTTATAAACGTACAAAAATTACTTATTGAATAGTTTTACTAATAATATTACGTTGGAGGCAACTGTTGCAGAGCATCTTGTAAAGTGACGGGTTCCATGAGCCCCTGGTAAACCAGGTAGACGTAGACAAAAGCTGTAAGGACTTTGACTGTAGGTACCACCAAACTTTGGAAAAGCACCAGAAAACCCAGTCCGTACATGAGACCCATGAAAGAATACCCGATCATGTACTCGATTCGAAGGAAAGAAGGAGGAACTGTAATGTCAGTCCAAATGAACGGTGCGGGTTCTGCCGGAGCTACAACTTCTGTTCCTTCTTTCACGTCTTTTTCTTCCTCCTCCTTCTCAGCTTCTTCGTACTTCACCTTTTCCGTTTCTTCTGAAGAATATTGAGATTGCGACTGTGAATTGTATTCAGGCTGTGAATTGTATTCAGGCTGTGAATGGTATTGAGATTGTGCTGGAGGGACAGTGGGCATCTCGTAGGTTCGATGTTGGCTGGGAGCACTGTATTCGTTGTAGTTGGACCATGTGGCTTCCCTTTGAGAAATTTTATGGGATGAACACAATTGAATAAAAATCACAGAAAATTGCAATACGACGTGAAATATTTTTGAATTCATTTTGAAGACAGTGGTCAGTTGTGTGAAGAGAGAAGGAATTCGGGAGAACTGTCCTTATTTATATACCTGTACAGATATAGCCTACAGTTCCAAAAGCGTTAAGTGAATGACTGCATGCTTAAGTACTGGTACAGTTAGTTCATGATTTTCTTGGTAATGGCATGTACTGTTGCAATTAATTCATACAGTTAGACATACAAAAATAAATCTAAGTAATTATGAGATTGATTTAATGAAGAAAGTTGCACAAGTGTAACTTTATTTTTCGGCAGGGTTGTTTACGAATACTTTTATGTTTATGGATTCGAATTTAACCTATACGTAGGTAAGGTATCCATTTCATTTTACATAGTGTTGAAAACTTGAATTTTTCAAAATAAACATATTTTATTTGTTTAACATTTAATAAAATTTAAACCCAAAAGCAATTATTAATAAATTAATAATATAATACGTACAACACTAGTAGGTATTATAATTAATACATTTATTTATAAGCGTTCGTTCATATCGAGTCAAAGAGTATAGAAAATATTTTCTATACTCTTTGATATCGAGTTAGTATGATACAAAAGAGCTGTATGTATTTAATCCAGTAATGTTGCTAGCTTGGGCCCGTCGCCTGTTGCACCAGAATCTTCTCCTTTATTCCATTCTTTTTCCAATTTGACGACAAACTGGTCTCCACTTGCTTTAACAGAATATTGCCAGAAATGTTTATTAATGCATCCAGATGGACAATCTCCACTGCCTATGCTGAAAGTATATTGTCCTTCGGTGTCATTCAACACATTTATTTTAATATCATTTCCATCTCCAATCAAACCGTTTGGTTCAGCAAACCCTCCGCACAGCTCCCCTATAATTGGCCCCAGTCTTTTAGGGTTGTATGGTTTTTGAAATTTAAAAAGATGGATGCTAAATCCTATTTCTTGAGTATTAGCCAAAGGACCATACTCGCTGGCGTTGACCAACTCAATACACTCATTCATCGGTTTTTGATTTCCAGAGACCATAAGTTCACCAACCAACCATTCCCCACGAGGATGAATGTCGGTCATTGCGGGAAATTGTTTCCGAATTGCCTGAAGATGTAGCTCTACCATTTTTGTTCGAGTCTCTGAAGGCAAAAGTTGGTTTGAAAACTCCAGTTCCAGTCGTGCCGATTCTGATAGTTCCCCATTTTCATTTAGGGAAGTAGCTCCTACTTCCTACAAAAACAAATTTAAAGACATTTTAAATAATATTGAAGATTTGTTTGACATTCTTCATTCTTTTAAGCTTTCTTTCCCAGTCACCAATTATTATTATTGTTCTGAAGCAAATCAGCAAATGAAACTCGACACCTGCTTACACCAATACAATTATTATAGATTTCTTCCTAAAGCAAGAAAATTCACTTAGTTTCATGCATTAGTTTTACAAAAGATCAGATAAAAGTAGATATCAAAGTTATAGATTTTCAAGGCAATTAATATTTTATTTGAACACTTGAATGAATTAACGTTCTCACCAATGCATTAAAACTCAATAATAAAACTGCCGTAATCGTAAAACAAATTTTGATGAAGTTCTTCACCTAAATATATAAAAGTCACATTTTCAACAAATCTGATTAGAGATTTTATTGCTATTAATGTCTTATATTTCAATTACGAGGATTTATACGCTTTTATATTTGCTTTTTATAATATTTTTCTATCCGTGCGATGGGATTATTTTATTACAAATTTACATGGTAACGTAAATAATTGAAATAAATATATATACCTACACCAAGGCTGTATTTGGGGGAACAAATGGCGCAATCCCCCCTTAAATAAGAAAAAGTAGGTTGTATTATCCAGGCACTTACCCAGGATCATAAGCTGGGGGTGCACAGCAAGGTATTTTACAGAAATTAATTAATGGTAAAGCAAAAAAAAATCCAAATTTTTGAACTTTTATGGTAAAATAAGCTATTTTTGATATAGCAAACGCATTGTGGGGGAGCACGTGCACCCCCTAGGTTCGTGCCTTATTTTACCAAAAAGTGCAAAAAATTCAATTTTTTTTCGAGCTACGAGCGTATTTCATACATTTAGATTAATTTCGTCTTAAAATAGCTAATATATTTTCGAGTATGCGCGATAAATGGAATCCTAAATACGCCCTTGATCTTTACATTAAATAGGTACATTAAAGGAAAGCAACAATATTTCTCTAAAGTCTCCTAACCATAGAGAAAAGAATGATAGGTATTAAAGGAATTTATATTTAATCATTAGAAATAATTTATAGCTATAGGTGTTTGATGAAAATGTGTCTCTTCAGGAAGCAACACAGTTTTGTATGTATGTATGTAGTATGTAGCTCCTTCCCAGGCTGGTGGTCATTGCCTGTAATACTGCATTCTTAATTACGATGGTATAAAATAACAAAAACTTCTTAAAAAATCATTAATCTGACATAATTTGATGATTGGAATTATGACGTATTATTTATAAAGGATTATGTTTGATGTTAAACACTTTGTGAACAATTGAATATTAAATTAGTGCAAATTAGATTTTCTTCGTTCAACTTATCGGTCTACAGCACAAAAATTTGACTATATTTAAATTGATATCTATATGTATAGCAAAATTTTGTAAAATAAATGTTTGCAATACTCTAGTATATCTAGTATCCAGTATTATATGATGGTATAGCTGTTTAAATAAAATAGCTATGCCATCACATTTTATCTATAATATTACTTGGTTTTGATTCGACATCCTTCCAATGTTGTGCTATGAGAATTAATTAACTTAATCCGATTCGATATAATATTAGCAATCAGACAAACGTGGAGTTGTACTGTGTCTGAAAGTGGATAATCCGCAAGAGTTTGCTCCACGAAGCAACAGAGTCCACATAAATAATGTGACGTGAACAGAACAACTTTGCTAAACCTATGTAAAATCCTTGAAGACCATATTTTCCCTCCGGGTGTTTTCTCAATTTCCCAGATTAAGGGTGACGTAATAATAATGACTATATAACGACTAAGGACTAAAAGCTTATTGTAGATTATGCGAGATAAGATACCTATAAAAACAAATGAAATATATGTAGATAATAAGTGATCATGAAAACTCACAGCACAGGAGATAATATTAAATTGCAGTGCAATGTTGTAACTTACTGCTTACCAGGGTATAATTAGGTATGTAAGGGAGCGTGCATATATGACGTCTGCAATTTTGGACCTTTTTTAGACCCCCCCCTCCCCCCTTTGTCTGCAAAGTCATGAAATCATATACCCCCCCCTCACACAGACGTCATACAATAAATTCAACCCCCCCTAACCTATGAGTAAAATTTCCATATCTGTACATTAATTTAATAGCATTTTATTGTGCATACAAACAACCACTGAATAGAAA
>JAQFYB010004234.1:0-16861 GCA_034694085.1 Pogonognathellus longicornis | reverse complement strand
CCCTTGCTAGCCGTTTTGCCCTTTTTTGCCAGCCGGCTGGGCAAAAACAATTTAAGCCGGCAAAAATCGAACTCTGATCGTAGCTAAATAACAATCAACACTGTGTCTTCATAATTTTGCGTTATTGCTAGCACAGTCTCATTCTCTGTGCTCCTATTTATTACTTGCTGTGCTTTTACTACTGGTGGCGATTATTCTGTATTTAGTAGTTAACTTAGCTAATAATTACAAGAGTAGGAGGATTGAATGAAATGTCGGCTTGGTCCTACTCTCTGGTCCTAATAGTTGTGGTTGGTGGTACAGATAGTAGAATTTGTGGTCGTAGTAGTGGAGTAGTAGTAAAATAAATTTGTTCAACAAACTAACCAGTCTAGTAAGTGCAGTAGTAAATAGCTAACTGTAAATATATAGCGCAATAAAATCACCAATACCTGTATACACTATGCAGTTGGCATATAAATTTTATGTACCTACATAAAACATGATAAAATGCAATATGCCATGTTATGTGCATCTGGTCGTAGAAAACATTCTGACTCAGTTCCATCATTTTTATTAGTAGTAGTCTTGTATTTATAGTTAAACTTTCCGTGTAAACAATTTCATATCTTCTCCATCAAAAGATACTCAATTATTAATTATGAATGGAACAAAAAAGTTGAATGACACAAATGTTAAACAAATTTCAAACAAAGGCTTTATTTGCGTTCAAATTTTAGTAACTAAAGTACTGGCCATGAAAGGAAAAATTCTGTAGTTTGATTAAATAAAGTAGTATCAGGCGCGTACCCAGGATCATAAGCTGGGGATGCACAGCAACGTTGTACACAGAAATTAAATATTGGGAGAGCAAAATTTGAATATAAGGTAAAAATTAGTCCATAATAGCGTATAATATATTAATTACTTTAAAACCAACTTTAAATTCGTCAAAATCGAGCCTAGGGTGAAATTTTTTAACTTTTATGGCAAAATTACCTAATTTTTGAGCCTTCTGAGGGGTGCACGTGAACCACTTGGGTACGCGCCCGAGTAGTATGTATGTAAGATTTTATACTAATACAAATACAAAAGAGTGACTTTTAAGACGTTAATTTTAGTTTAGACAAAAGTTGTTAGTTTTATGTCCCGTCCGATCACATTACAAATTATGACACCCTCGGTCATTAAGGAAATGACATTTGCTTTGTTTTGGCCAATTAATGAGCTTGGAGTCGGAATGGGATTGAATCATTTCCCGTCTTTAACAAAACGACATATCAGTTTTCTGTCTGTCAAATATAATTCATAATATTGCTTATGGAAATGGACTGGTTGTTTTCTACGGCCACTGAAGTAAAAGAGTAATATTTTGTGCGTATTCAGTATGCTTTGAGACTTTATGTGTTTGGGTATGCTATGCCAAAACAATAAAAGGTTTTAGTGCCAAACAAACGGATCGAATAGAGACTCAATCGACCAGAAAGACGATGAGTAATAAACACAACTGCCATACGTACGTGTCACTTGACTGGGATGCTGAGCAAAGTTTTGATTGTTCTCTCTTCGTCACACTGCCAAGCTTAATTGTACTTTTGTCTAACTTAATGCTTCCCATTAAAAACTTTATATGAATAGGCATGAACCAACAGTCATAGACCTACAATAACATAAGTACATGCACATACATACATACATATATATTTTATACTTATATAGCAACTTACATTAGAATCCCAACACTACTATGACACTTTTTGTATATATTCTATTGTATACAATTATATCAAAGGAGCAGTGTATATACAAGCCGCAGTTTATGGCAACAAAGAAAGAAGAAGCAAAAGTAAAGTATTCGAAACTGTGATTGGGAAGTAAAACAAAAAGTAAGAGCACAGTACTTAAATCCCTCAAACTTGCTTTCTATAAACGCTTCACTGTTTTTACTCCTTGAAATTATACTCGGGCCTTCTTGGGTTCCGATACTACTGTTCGGCTGGAAATCCTTATCAAATATTATTATTATACCATATAGCTCCAGAAACAAAAGTCTTCACAAACACTCACAATTTTAGTAATAATTCATTGTCTCCATAGGATTAGCGAAATTATCCTTATTACTATATTCGATGGCACTTTATCTGTGCATAGTCTTACAAAGGATTGCACTGTATCTTATTCATGTACTTCGAGCTTTGCGTTTCTTTTCCTATATATTCGCACAAAACCTACTTTCGTAGAATAGAGATTCACTAAAATATTTGATTATTACTGAATCTATATATAGTTGGACACACTTTGTAAAGTTGCAGAAAAAGACTAACGAGGCGTTTATAAATGTATGTAGTATGTTTTTGTAATTACAGAGTTTTTGCTCGCTTTAACTGTTAGTGAGACAAAGTAGTATGGCGTAATAAAAGATTTAGAAAAGTTTGCTGCTTTTTGCTTACGTAGATGATTCTCGTATGTAATAATAACAATAATAATAGTAAAAATGTCGTTTTACAACTGCCCGATATTTTAATAAGTGAACTGAAGATTACTGTGTATGTTTTTACGTGTTGTGTAAGTGTACCTACTCTGAAATGTGGTTACGAGAGAACTGGTACTTGAACTGGTGCATTACATACACTCCGTCTCTCTCTCTCTCTCTCTGTAGATATTCAATGCTACATTACATCTAGACCTTTAACACACACAAAACATACAACGACCCACCATACAAACTCAAACTCAAACGACTCCTCTCTGCATTCTGTTCTGTTGTGTGTGCATTTATTTGCACCTGGCTTGGCCGTTTAAAGAGACCATTGTATTTCCATATGCTCCCTACTACTATTTACTACTGACATATACATAAATACATAGCATAGCATCATTACACTCTCATATGTATATATAATACCAAATAACTAGTCTCACAGTGCAGCATTACAAATACAAACGACTTTAATACTAGGAGAATGAATAAAAATATTATACAAAAATACTTACATCACGTAAACCAGCAGGCACGGAGAACAACTATAGGGACCAGAAGTAAAAACTTATTGTAGAACTTCCTAATACCACAGCACATCGGTGGAATTGTTATACTTGTACTTGCACTACACAAATAACATGTCTATAGCTACACTCTTTCTAGAACAGCCACTCACACTCTTATGTATATTATATGACAGTTACCCGTTCAGGAAATAAATGCGTACTTTTTTCCTCACTCATATACCTAACGAACATTGCATCTCTCCGGCATGCACAACATTATTCGTAATTTCAGTACTATAGCGATTATTTTAAGGGGGATGAATTCTATAGCATTATTTCCAGTAAGTATTCATACACACACAAAACTGCTATACGATATACATATTACATGAGAATTGACTTGACCATAGTTATATGAATTATTGCTGTTAGATTATTCATTGTTCGTACATAGCAGAATATTGAATAACACTGTGAATGAATGTCTCAAATGTATTTATAGCACATAACACACAGAAATGTTTTCTTTGTTTTTAAAACTGACTGAGCTGTGTCAATGAATCACTAACACTGGGTTTGTCACACCAAGAAGTCCTACAATACCCCAAAGTTCTCTTACTTGCTTGAAAAACTGTCTTAGGTTGTGTGTAGTTTAATGAAATGTAAGTCCGAAGACGCTAATGCGATTATAATTTGAGTGAATTGGTTTTGGTTGATTTATTTGGCTAATGTGGATCAGGTTTTTGTGTATGGTTTGGAGGAGTAGTGTGGAGATATAAGAGTTTGCATGGATTGGGCGATGTGAAGACGGTTTTGATGCATGTTGTGGACGAGACGGAACTTTAAATCACCACAAAGAAGAAGATGAGGAAAAACAAGGCGGATGTCTTTTCACTTGAGTCGAGGCTTGTTTGTGTGTCAGAAGGAGAAGACGACAGAGCTGAGTTGGTGTTGGTGTAGGAATGAAGACAAGTATCAAGATTCAGGTATGTTCTGCACGACAACAACAAACACTGTGTGATAGTGAACAACTTGGTTGCGAAACAATGTAAACTTTTTGCAAAATATGCAAATTAAGCAGCTAACAGTTTTCGCTTTGCGGTGTGCGTGGTGTCATATCATGGCATGTAATCCTGGTATTTGTGAGTCAACGTTATTGTGAAGCTTGCTGCTCCTCCTGCTCCTGCGGCTTGCCTTATGGATCAAGTGCACTACTCGTATGTAAGAAGGGAATGGAAATGCCTGTCCCTGCGACATCACACAAAAATCTCTGGCTGGTTTCTTTTTGCATTTGATGTGATAAGTAGGAAATGTTTATGGGAGGCGAGTTGCAATGTAATCGGGACAATTTCATTATCTCCTCTCCTTTCTGCTATGCATACTTATCATCCTTTTGAATATTATGAACTTGGAGAACTGCACTCGGAAAATCTAATAAGATAACAAACAATAATAGTCTTTTTGTAGCTTTTATGTCCTGTAGCCCTGTTAGTAAATATATTCATACCCAAATGTCTCCAGACTTATATATAAAATCACATTTACGCTAATGTGCTCAACATAATAGAAAAAGTAATTCTATATTGTCAAACTAAATACAACAATTTATCTTTCTGTATACGTGAGACTTGATAAAACTTATTATTATGCTATTACCATGAAATGTGAATTACAAGTGTTTTACTTCCATAGTATAATAGACAAGATAAATGGACACAAGGTATGTATTCCTTTATTATAAGATAACATTGAGAAATATTTTCAAAGTAGTATAAAATGACGTGTTAAAGAGGTTGACAAAATGGAAATGCTAAATAAGATTACTATTTTATTCAAGCAAGTAATATACTGGCGATGTTGGAATACTTGGCGATATTCTAAAGTTTTGAGAACATGTTCTTGTATGTCTTATGATTTGATTAGGAAATTCCAATGAGAATGAAATTTTTTCTATTAACTACAATGTTTACTTTACGAGGCTGTCTGTAACGGAATTTTATTATTGATGCGTTAGTTTGTACGGGATGTGATGGGTTTGTGTAGCATTCGTTCTCTCTGTTCTTGTACTACTACAACTACTACTTACTATTGCTGCAATGATCTAACAACTGCCTCGACCAACGCAGACTGAATGTAACGTGTGTTTTTGTTCTGGGTGTGTATCAGTTGAGTAAAGTGTGTGGATGAGTGTAAGTAAAGGGTTAAAGTTTCACGAGCGAGTTTCTTGCTGTGTGTTATCCCGGCTAGAGCCAAAGTTGTACTGAGGACTGTAGTGTGAGGGGAACAAACTAGCAGACCAACCAAGCCATGCCTAAGTAAGAAGTGGCAAAGCTACAGAAAGAGAAGACCAAGACGACCAAGAGCAGCAAACGAGAGTCAAGCCATGAACAAGAAATTCAATGGGGAGAACTAGAAGAAGTAAAAGAGCGGTTTCTGGTGCGAAAGAAATGCGCTTTTATAGCTGGAAGTTGTATTTGTGTGTATAGATATGTGTTATGTGTCTAGTCAGTTGACGTGTTGATAGTGAGAGTAAAAACCATCGTTGTTTTATAATAATATTACGCAACGACACGCCATGCATCCAGGACAGTCAAGCCGAGTCAGCTATAGTGTTACTGCTACATACGTTCACACACTGTATTATACCAGCAGCATAACAGCACAAAACTCTCAATATCTCTCTCTGTCTCTCTTTAGAATAGAGAATAGTATATTATTATAGTAAATCCCTTGCAGCCAAAGCTAAAGCCATATCAGACACTTGCTAGGTACTTTTGGTGCATGGGAAGAAGGTGGTAGAAAATATGTAGCTACAAATAGTTGTAGCAAACATAATATGAATACTACAGAAGAAAGGCGGGTATTTATTTATATGCGATGCTTCGGCATATTGTAGTATTTGTAATTTTTTTAACAGTGTATATAGGTACGAATAGTATATATGTACGCAATATATGATTATGATTTGTATGTGTAAGTAAAGGAAACTCCAGAGCAGAGCAATGTCCAGCAACGAAAGACAGAAGAGCATTTTGGGTCAGGTTCAAAAGGAAAGGAAGTGAGGAAGAAACAGAGGGAATGGACAGACTGAGTCCGAGTGCGACAGCGACAGTAGCCCAGACTTGTTAGTCTTTCTTTTACGTAACGTAAATAAGTAGAGCATTTATACTTGAGAGTATGTATGTGCATTCCAGGGTTTGTGTAACGTACAACACTTTTCTCGCAATAAATAATATATGCCGTTGCCATTTGTTAGTTTACGTGTTGACTATATGATGCTTGTTTTCCTATCCATCGCAACGTCTCGATTGTTGTATTTGTATCATCTCTTCTCATGTAAAAGTCCACCAAGTATATACCAACACATTTCTGTGGATTGAGAGAGAGAGAAGGATGGAACTGGAAGACAACCTACTTTCCCACTGGAGAGCAAACTACCTAGCAACTTTTGATGCATCACAACACACTCTACGATAGTACGTTAGCTTGTTATGTTGCTCAAGGGTCGTCGTCGTCTGCTGGACTTTTAGAGTAGTCATGTCATAATATAGAATGGACCAGAAGACCTCCGGGCTCTAAACATTTCGCGAATATACAACCTGCCTTTGGAATACAAATAAAAATGTCGTCTGTAAAGAAAAGGCTTAGGGTAGTCACTATGTATCACCAACTTGTAAATTACAAACTGAACCATATTTCATTTTCTGCACAAATCCATTTGCACACTTTTTGCTTCTTAACTTCCCCACAATGGAAGTGTAAGGAGCAATAAATATTGCGCAATAAATAGATCCAATGGATTTGACAATTTCAAGGGATTTGTCATATGGCTTATAAATAAATTTAACTCGTACACATTGTTCACACAGAGGAGACATGAATACTTAATCTCCGACATGAATTAGTAACGGTGTATAGTTACTGAATGGATATAAGTACGTGACATTATAACTATATAGTTGGCTACTTCAAATTCTAATGTGCTCAATTATTAATTGACGTATGAAAGGAAGCAGAAAGCGTGGAGGATGTAAGGATATTATTACAGTAAATCCAGAAATCAAGAGTCAGAGAGAGTGTGAAAGGATATTATATAGTTTTTACTTTCTTCGTTATTTTGAAGTCAGGGACATAAATGCAACTTCGACTCCTTCAGGGTTTCAATATATATTTTATTGACGATAAAAGTTCAGCTTTGTCATTTACCCCCAAACTGTAGGTCAAAAACGTTTTCTTAACGTGGTTCCACTTCACTTACAATTTACATTACAGAATAAAAAACCTTTCCGTTTCTCCGTACAGTGTTTGGAAATACATTTCAAGGCCTGTTAGTCTGTAAGCACGTGTGAGTTTTATAAGTATATATTGCTATATATTGTAGTTTTCATCCGGACATATTAAATAAATAGACAATCCATTAGTAAACTACAAACCAGCTTTTTGTTCACTTTTGGACATGCACGAATGTAAAAAGTTTGAGAGAATTACTCGTTGAAAGTGTGAAAACCATTTCAAGGGTTGCGACCAAAGCCGTAGACACGGCCGTATCCAGAAATCGATTTCGGGGAGGCCCAAATCCAAACATGAGGTACATATGTGTCAATAATCACTCGAAGCGTGAAAAATTTGAGCAAATTTAGGTCAATCTCATCCTAAAATGCATGAAATTTCGCAATTTTTTGGCCTTTCACGGCAAAATAACCTTTTTTGGATTTCGGGGAGAGGGACAATTGACTCCTTGCCCACCCCTGAATACGGCAATATATATATATGCCTTAGGTTTCGAAAGCATTTTAAGAGAGATCGACTGCTATGACGTTAATTCACTGTGAATATTAAAAGCTTAAATATATCTGTTCACTTGCTTTTCTACAATTCATTTTCATTCTTCAAAAATGACCCACAAATCAATCAGCATAATTCTCTCTGAATGTATTCGCCAACATAGATCCTTTCAAAGTTTCTTGATGAAACAAATAAAATGCAATATGCAGTAACGAATTCACATTGCTGTTAAAACTGGGGCAACTGAAGTTTTCAAATAAAATATTTTAAGAGCAACAAATGCTTACCTACTTTATAGAAGTTAAGGCCAAGATAACACATAAAAACATTTTTGAGTGAGTTTCGAAACTTTAGGGTAAATAAATTTAAATCCCCTTGTTGTACGAAATAAAATCATAACGTCAATGTAACAATGTATAATGTTTCGGTTATATTCTTAAGGTTAGATACATATAATATTTTTCCAACTCGTGATCATTCTAACCATAATATTCAATACTGCATTTGTATCGGTAGTTGTTCTGGCTTCCATGTTCATTTGTAAACAAAAGTAGACGGGTAAGAAACGTCAGATAAAAGTCTAAGATCTCTGTGGGGATTACTAGTATTTCCAGTATATTTGTAGATAGTATTCGAAATCAAGGGACAATTTAGAGGTAAGGTCTCCTGTCCCTATTTTACAACAAAATAATTTTTCGCGATGCCCGCGAACTTAATGAAATCTAAAATAATATATTTTCATAGGCGTAACCAGGATTTGGTTTCGGAAGAGAACTAACATGTGCTAATTTTTTAGCTAAGCGAGAGAAATTTAAGCAGACATCCACATAAAATACATAAATTTTGCAATTTTATGACCTCTTTCAAGACAGAATCTCTGCTGAGCACTCATTCAGCATACATCACCAACTACTACAGATAGGAATGCTCAGTGCGTGAGTTGAATCTGTGTGTGGCCGTAAATTAGCTCCTTTGCTTCGCTTCATAATTCGGTAAAAATTGGTGCTGGTTCTTCAAATTTTGTCTATCGATAGCTGTGTGTGGGGAGTACAAAAATATGTAATCAGGGGTATAGTGAAGTGAACGTGTAACCTGCAATTTTGAAAATTGTCAAAATTTTGATCGGGCCACGCCGTCGCTAGAAAAGCAGTCTTCATGAAGTTAACTGTGATTAACATATCTGGCGGTGGGTAGCATTTGGATAACCAGGGGGAAAGGATAAGGCGCTTTCTGCTTGACACTCATGTAAGCCTCAACGTGTCCATCAGTAGGAATAAAGCTGCTCCCTTCGCCTTGATGAACTGGACGAGACACGAGAGGAGAGCAATAAGAAAGTCTTTACCTGCATTCTTCAAGTTTCTGGAATAATCCCATGCAGTTACTTCTGTGTTCCTGGAGAGACAATATCAAGTATCGTCCCCTCAATCACAAGTTTGTTCGAACACACACAGTTTACTCTAATACTGCGTTAGCCGTAGTGTCTAAGTTGTAGTTTGATTCCTACATACTGTACATACAATACCTTTTTTGGAAAGATTCAACTCACCAACCCCCCGAATTTGCATATTGCTTTTCATGTATTCGAGATAACAGGAATACATGCACTCGGGTAAAAATTACAATTTTCTACAAATCAAATGTACATAGTTTTCGGTAGGTATGTATGTATTGAATGGTATGAGATTTATAGATAATCATTTTGTATTACTGGTGTTAGAGTATTGATATAAAGCATACTGGTCACGGAGCCTGCTGGATGCGTGACCAGTATGGTGGTGCGAAAGACTCTAAACCTAGTTGGTTTACCCACTTGTATTAACTATTATTGCACACAGACGGCGCGTGTTTATCATATAGGGGTAGTAACCAATATTTCTGTATACATACATAATATAACTATGGATTTCACTTGTAATTGCTGTCTCGTACTTTCTTTGTAATACTAAATGTGCAGCACAATAGTTTTAAGATTGTGTTGTGATTGTTATTGGCATAAATGTTGGAAATGAATTGTAATTATTGCGATCGATGACGTTAAATATTGATCAATAACAAGGCTCTATCTAGCGGCAGGGCACCAGGACACCTGCCCACCCCCCTCCGAAATCTCAAAAAATTAGTTATTTAGGGCACTTTCGTGCCCCAAATCGCGAAATTTTTCGCGCTACGCGCCAATTTTTTTTATTTCTTAGTTTGATTTTGGTTCAAATCAGCTTAAACATTTATAATAACATTTTTGCCTTGGTGTGCCCCGCAACCAAATCCTGGATACGGCCTTCATCACTAAATACCTGCTACTACTACTACCTTAATACTTTTACCGTATTTCCTCTACTTTCAGCCACCAAATTCTAATATAAGCCTCCCCATCAAACATCCGGCCAACAGGAACACGCTCAGAAACCTGTACGTGAAAGGACCGCTTGTGTGTTCAAAATATTGAACGGGGTTTTTCACGCACAGTAAAATAAAATTTTCCTGTGCGAAATCCCCTACGAAAAGAGATCACTTTGTATTATATCTTCATTTCTTATGCTGTATATTGTAACAGTAATCCAAACAAACACTCGAAACAGATGTTACCCGGTTGGTGGGCTTCGTTGCCTTTCCTTGAAGCAATGTTTCTCAATAACAATGCAAATAATATTATCTACAATCATTTTCCCGGAAAGTTGCGTTCACTATGATGAAAGTATGAATATTTTCCCACAAGTATGTGTTAACAACCGTTTTCCCTCTAAGTTTCAGTCAGATTTCTTGAATTGTAAAGGTAAAGGTATTGTAATATTATTTTGAAAATAAAATGTACCCTTATGATTTGAATTTCGATGATTTCGGTTTATCACCTTTATTAGCCTATAATAAAATTTACTGAGTCTGGACAATATGGAACACGTTGTAGGGATGCTGCTATTCAAAGGGATGCTGCTATTCAAAGGGGATGCTGTGAATAGAGGGAGGCTAATATTAGAATGGGAGGCTGTAAGTAGGGGAAATACGATAAAATATATTAAGTTGATCAATCTTGATGCCTGCTATCAAAACTGAGCATTCCTAGTAGGTAGTTGGTGATGTATGCTGACAATGCTGAGTGAGTACTCAGCAGAGATACTCTGTCTTGATAGAGGTAATTTTGTGTACTTTTTTGGTAAAATAATCTGTTTTTCCGGATTTCGGGGGTGGGATTGCCACCAGTGGGGCAGAAACCGTAACAAAGGAAGCTGCCCCTAGACGGCAGGCTAAATAGGGGGTGGAAACTGACCCAAAATTATTACACTATTAACATTGAAAAAAAATGTCCAAACTCAATCTCAATAAACTGTTGGTGAACGCTTGCCATTGTAGGAATCCCAAATTTTTATGAACATTTAAGTATACGATGCAGATATTTTATGTGTTTTTATCGAGTTTTATGCATTCATATGAGCGTCTTCAGGTACCCCAAGCCGAATAATGCAAATGTTGTTTTCGAGAGCACGAAGATCTTGTTCTAAAGAGGGAAGATCCAAAAAATCAAAATACATAATGATCATAAACTATTTTTACGCGCATCGTGAGAGAACAACTTTGAACATAAAAAGTTAGCTTTTGTCTTGAATTTTCGATTTTAGAAAGTATGGTTACAATAATTTCTTTACCATTCAACTTTCCTCAATATTAAATACGAGATTCAACTATCAGCAATAAAGAGAGAAGACTGCAATACACACAATACACAGTAGGCATCCTTGCAAACAACGTTCACCGTCAGCCATCAAGCGTTAGTAATTTGTTGATTGTACGTTCTTTACATTCTAGTATTTATAATCGAAAATGAAATTAATGTACATTTACTAGTACTCTATAAATTGGTGTTGGTAATTTGTGATAATAATATATATATTTCGAATCATATCTTTCGTTGTTCATATTGTTTGTTGTATTTAACACAAATTCATAATTTCGTCTTTCATCTTTCGCGTGTCTCGTTATGATGTTTCTGTATTTCGTGTTTCCTTTGTTTTAAAAAAATTATTGACAATTTTTTTCAATTTTACAGCCAGCGCACTGTAGAAATGGCGGACAGTAAAAATATTTTCGGCAATTCCAGCTCCAACGCAAACGCTGAACAAAAACATCTGGTTTCTTTAATTACATCATCGGAAGTAACAGACATTAATGGCAAAATCAGTAAGTAAAACAAATTATTTAAATATCTGTAATATAGTCTAGTCTAACATACAACATTAGAAATTATGATTCATTTTATTGTAATACTAGTGATATTTTATTTGATTTTGATCAATATTATAGGTGCAAAGTATTTTTTTCCGCGGATAAAAACGACAAATTTGTTACCCGCCTGGAATTTGAAGAATGATGGTTGTAATGGAATTATCGACGTTATTATAGTACCAAACTCTGTGCATACGTCAGTAACAACTTTAAATATTGCTGTTTACAAAAATGAATCTTTATTTGAAACGCTGTTTCGTGAAATTAACGTTATGTACCGACGTTGTCAGCATTTTCCCGAAGCATCATTGCCGCTTGGTTCTATGGTAGCAGGAAATGTAGCGATTGCTTGGGACGATATGAGAAAAGAATATAGGCGGGTACAAATCCTCAACGACTTTACTACTTTGGATGCTGGAATTTGTTGCAGAATGTTGGATTTCGCTTCTCAGAATATCACAGTTCTTCCAAATTTTTTGTTTAAGCTCATTCAAACCTTTGCCGACTTGCCACCCAGATTAATCCAAGTGCAATTAGAACACCTAAGACATTATGAAACTTTAGTGCTTCTGAAAACGGACCTTGACGAAGTTCTAAACTCTCAATCAGGTGCCCAGAAACTATTTAAGTTGGAATTTATTGGACGTTGTAACGACAGTGGAATACCTCTGGTTTACCTACATACTAAATATTCCAATGCAAGTGTTAACACTGTTCTGTTAGACAATATTTTGAAAATATATAACGATGAAACCATAAACGGAAGGGTCAGTAAAAATGACGTTCGCACTGGGTTTACTGTAACTAATGTTTTTCCTGACGGCCATATTTATTTACAAAACAAAGCGAAGCCAATGTACAAGCATTTGTTGGCTCTATTGTCAAAATTTCCTTCTATGAAAGATTCACTAATTCCTGTTAAAGCGGAAGACTTAAGTTTTGAAGAATATTACGTAACCATGATTGATGTCTCTGTTTGTACTGAAAGGGACAGTTTGTCTTGTCGAGTTCAAGTTTTACCTCCAATGGATCCCAATAATATACAAATGAATTATTCAGATTCTGTCCACATCGAATATAGTGACTACGGAGGGCACTCATATAAACCTGTAAAACTGTCACAACTCTTTCTTGCCGCGGATGTCGACCCAGTGTTAAGATATCTACCTCCGCAATGTTTTGAAGCAAAGGTACTAAATATACCTCGTATTTCTATCGGCCATATTTTGACAGTTAAAATGTTAACGTGTTTGCCCGACGATAAAAACTTGTACACAGTTGTAGTAGGGGACGTTGTTAAAGAAATTGATGAAGATAAATTACATGTTGAACTGTTTAAAGAGCCTAAGAATGTTTCAGAAATGCCTTTATTTAGTGCAATGAAAACATTTCCTCGTGTTAATTACATCAAAAATGATGAAAGGAAAGATGGGCGGACCGACGCTGGTACAAAGCCAAAGAAAGAAAATCAAACCAACGAACATAAAATAGAAAATGAGATGACCAAGAAAGAGTGTGAGAAAATGTCTATTAATGTGACCATATTAAGATTGGGTTTACAACCAGACGAACATTTGCCTTGTCGTTTTACGGAATTGAAAACTAGGGATTTTGTGTCAGTGTACAGAATGAATTACGAAAATCCAAAATACGCAGTCAAGAAGAAACACACTGCAATTTTAGAGTCAATATATTCTTACGATGACTTTACTATAATTTTACCTGATGATGTGAAAACCAGAGAAAAAATGCAAACTTCTTTGTGTGACTATTCTTCATTGGTCAAAGAGAATACTTGGACAAAAGTGGATAAAACTTTTCTTGAAGAGCATCCAGATTTTGTATTTTGTGTATCGAAGAAGGACAATCCAGCAGTTAAATGCAGAGCAACAGTAACCAAAGATTTACAACGTGATGTCAAAGTTTCTCAGGAATTGTTTAAAGATGTGGTTAAAGTATTTTTGATTGACTATGGAATTAAGCAATCGGCCCTTGTGTCCGAGTTGGAACTTTTGACTCCAAGATTGTATTACTCAACTCCTCCTTTAGCTGTTTGTGGAAAGTTAAATCGAAAAGACGAGAAGAAAAGAAATGAAACTATCCATGATTTTAAAAAACTGACGGGGAGAAGTGTTACGATAAAAATTCGTAAAGTTTGTAAAGACCGTTATTCTCGAACATGGATTCAAACAAAAATTTCGAACGCTCCCAAAAAACCGGGCCCATCTACTGAACATAAAATACATAGGGGATTCAAAATTCTTACAGACTCTGACTCCTCCGATGGCTAATAATCAAAAAGTAAATAATCTAATGGTCTAAGATCGGTTAATAAACTTTGTTAGATGAAATACTAATTTTATAATGAATTACAGACAAAAAACGTTATGGAGAATTAATTGTAAATGATTTTGCTGGTTACTTGAATTAATTTAATCTTCGGTACAATAATAGAAAATATTTACAGAGTTGGTGAAAATACTACAGTAGCCTTTATTAACTGAAATGAATATCATAATAATTATGTTAGCGGAATACAGTAATCTTTCTTCCATTTAAGATAATATGCTTGAATCATTCATGTAGCATAACTAACGAAGGGATAAATTATTGTAACGCTAATTACATTTGTTCAATCAGAATCTATGGCTTCAACCAAATTGTAAAAAAATATTCATTTGGCTATTAATGGTTGTATAGACACAGTAAATAAATTTCTACGAATTAAATAAAAGAAAATTATATAATTGTAATATATCTCAGAGTAAAACATAAGTCCATTTACACATTGGACATTTATATGGTATATCTTGGGTGTTTCATAGATCCTATCGTTAGTTCCATGGATTTTTCAATTTATATAACAATAAAATGTTACTTAATATATAACCGAATAGTAAAATGTTACTTAAAATGTTACTTAATAATAAAATGTTACTTCAAATGTACTTAATAATAAAATGTTACTTCAAATGTACTTAATAATAAAATGTTACTTAAAATGTTACTTAATAATAAAATGTTACTTCAAATGTACTTAATAATAAATAAAATGTTACTTAATATATAACCGAATAGTAAAATGTTACTTAAAATGTTACTTAATATATAACCGAATAGTAAAATGTTACTTAAAATGTTACTTAAAATGTCACTTAATAATAAAATGTTACTTAAAATGTCACTTAATAATAAAATGTTACTTAAAATGTCACTTAATATTAAAATGTTAAGTACTTCAAATGTACTTAATAATAAAATGTTACTTCAAATGTACTTAATAATAAAATGTTACTTCAAATGTACTTAATAATAAAATGTTACTTCAAATGTACTTAATAATAAAATGTTACTTCAAATGTACTTAATAAAATGTTACTTCAAATGTTGCCTAGAATAATAAAATGTCAGTGTTGTTAATAAATATATTTTCCATGTTGTTTAATTTTTGATGTATAAAATTAGTCGTCATTTATCATTGATACATGTAATGCAAAAGTGAAAAGCGTAGGTGTGGAGCATTTGTTGTAATTGCCGTTTATATTGATATTACTATCGGCACTGAAGTCGATCTGCTTGATGAATGCTTTGTCTCAAAGTCTCAATGAGTGCTTTGTCTCAATTGAACAGAAACACTTTAAGTTCCTCTTCCTCTAGTTTCATAAATACATAATACTAATACTAGGATAACTTATGTGTGTTTTGTCTCAATCACATTATTATTGTCGCAGTAATATTGCCAGTAAGACTTGGTACTTATTGTTAGTTGCAGCACATCATGTACCTTTTAGGTAGGTTCAGAAACTACTGAGACCGGGTATGAGAAGTAGGCTGTAATATAATACGTAATAGTTAATTTTCGAAGCTTGAAATTATTAAAGTGGTACGTATGTCATAAATTCCATTATTATTGTTAAACAGCATTTATCAGCATGTAACGATTGTAAATTCATGATGTGATCGAAACTTTATTTTCTTGACTGCTAGCTAATAATATTATTTACGTAAGTCAGAACATTATAAATACGACTCTCTAGTTTACTCAAAACCTTTAAAGCTTGAAGTGAAATATCAAAAATAATCGGATGGACATCATATTGTATATCATTATTACGGACTATACGGACTAATTGAAAAAATGATCTATTTAATTTAAATTACTATTTATTTAATAAGATTCACAGTCGACAACAAATCAACCGTATTATTACCCCACAAAGTACATTGAAAGTGGGTAGAAACCAAAAATTTTATTCTAAAAAGATGATGGAGACATGCAGAGCACTCTGATCAGCTTTATTTATGTGCAGGATATGTTCAATTATTTTAGAGCTTGAAGAATATTTTTGCAAAAAGTGTTGGTTACGGGTAGACAAAATCGCTCACAGTCTCCATTGGATCAAAAAGTCGGAAGATTTTGGTGTTTATAGTTTTACGCTGTCTGTATTACAGTAATAAGCAGGAAACTTGTCGTATTTTCATTCAGTTGCTAGAAAACAAAGGGATGTGGAAACGTGCATATGACCATATGAGATGCACGGATAAGTTTTTCCCTAAGAAATTTCCAGCAGACAATAATATGATGCATGATATGTAAAATACAATGCATATGAAGAGGGCAGAACCCTATTTGTCATGGGACTGGACACTCAAGACTCGACTAACTAAGGTATTTGTGATGAGAGTGGTTTGTGTTGGCCGTATATTCGTATCATCTATCTTCCGGTTCCACAATACAACTATCTGACTGAACCATTGCAATTGCATAGTTATCGCACCAATCGGTTTGTCCAAACCCCCCCCCCCCTGTTATACCCCAGTTTACACTAGATAAAAATCAAAAATTATTCAATACCTATTATATTCGCCGATGTTCACTGGAATTTCCTTCAAA
>JAQFYB010004233.1:0-16863 GCA_034694085.1 Pogonognathellus longicornis | reverse complement strand
ATCCTATCAAAAACTTGTTTGAAATGAGCGCTCATGTTCCAAGTTATGACTCAGTGAAAAACCTGTGAGACTGTCTGGTTTATAACACATACAAGTGAGCAAGCAGTAGTGTAGCTGGAACTGCTGCAGAATGCATGCACTATACCAAAGAGCATTTACCTAATGACTACTTACAACCGCAACTTATTTGTAACATCTTAACATTACCAAGAAAATGTACCTATAGCTCAAATAATAATTCATATATTTTAATCAGCATTCTATGGTTTTGGAATGGAGCTTTCATCAGTCATTTTTTTGAATTAATTATAAAATTACGTTGTTTAGAGAGCGTTCAAAAATTACTAAGAATTTTCTGATTTTTGGACTGCACCTTTTTACAAACATGTTTACGGAATCCTTTATAAATGTGCTCACTAAGAATCTCTTGTGTGTAAATATGATGTCATAGCATTCTCGATCTTTGTTTAATGCAGCCAAATTATAACTGCTCATTTTTTCATGTTGTCGGGTGACAAGAAATTAAATTTTTGTAAATATTAAAGGGTTTAACTAGATCAGCTTTGATCAAACCATTCAAATAGAAATAAAATAAGTTTTGTTCCTAGCGGATCCGTGTATGAACTCCTAGAAACAATGTCTACCGTTTACATTATCCCACACACGTTTCTTAAAAAACATAACATTAGTAAATGTACTGCACAATATGAGTGAAATAACAAATTGCTTCATTGATTTTGGCGACCCCTACCCTACCCGGCGACAGATCTTCGAATAGAACAGCAAAGATTATAGTAAAGTAAAACTTCTTAATTAGTTCATGTACAAGGTGTTTTGTTACAATACGACTACTAGTGCCATCTACAGACAGCATTTAATATAATATAATGTGTAACAATAGATTTTTGTGCCAAGCAGTACATCAATGAAACTGTTTTGTTGGTTATTCGTTATTCCCTCATATTGTGCAGTACATTGATGTCATGTTTTGTAATAAATGTGTGTTAATCTATCAATCTCGTACCCGTGATCATTATTTCCAGTTCATTACCGGACCCGCGGCGAAAAACCAATAGATTATTTTTAATTTATTGGTTTGATCAAAAATTTTATAATTATTTATACTAATTAATATTTATAACAATTTAATTTAATTTAAGGGAATTCAAAAACTTTATGTAAAAGTCTTCGAAGTCTAGGGGAGGGATAGGAAAAATCCTTCAAATCACTTAACGGGGGAAGGGGGTCCAAAAATCGGGAAATTTTGATCTTCGTAATTCTTAAACGCTGTGTTATGGAAACAAGACCTAAATTCTTCTTCTACTAAAGAAGATATACTCACAGTTTAAAGTCAGACTGCACCTAAGTTGGGGCATAAAAATTTTACTCTTCTTATAAATAAGAGAAGAACATATTTTTTCCACACTTTTTTGGAAATTGTAATCATTTGATACATGTATACGAAGTACTATTGGAAAATAATTTTATAATAATCCTTTTTATCAATTGCAGGGATATCAAAAGGAAGAAGGTTAAAAAGCAATTCGAATGACCTTTAATTCATCCGTATAATGCAGTCATACTCTTATACGATTCACATTATTAAATACGTTTAGGTATATTAATTTTATGACTGAATCTCACAAAGACTGTTAGTGATTTGAAAGTTAAAACTTCAGAGAAGAAAATTCCTAAAGCGCTTCATGAACCAATAAGTCCACTGTATGTTGTCCAAAAATTTAACTTGGAGCTTATCACGTATATAGTTCAATCGAAAGGATGTGTATTTTTTTAAAACATTCTGACGCACTTGTTTTCACACGCAAGACGCTACTAAAGTAACTATTAACTTGTAACTACTTTCGTATTTTAATTGCTTTGGTTTAACCACACCTATTAAACATAGGAATAGAAGCGTATTGATGGAAACGTAGGAAGTGTATTGTTACTTTTGTCTGTGGATGATGGAAAATACCGGAAAATACACGATGTCAAATTCAAAACTACAATTTTTTCGGAAAAACGAAATTACAATGTATTTTAACTGTCATGGCAAAAGGAGCGTTCAGAGAATGTTGGCAATGGAAAAATGGGACAAGTAAATTGTTAATGATTTGTATTTGGTTTTGTTGTAAAATGCCAACCGACAGAGTCACTAAACCATGAACATTCCTTTCAGCTTTTAGTATATGCTTGTAGATAATTAAAAATATCTTTGTGGTGATGGTCAAAAAATGAGAGTGAAGAAAGGCGAAAAGAGTTTTTATTTGCAAACAACTGGAAATAGTGCTGTGAATTTGGCATGGGAATCCAGCTTCTCATTACAATATTTGAGAATCATATTTCTTTTAATTACAACTTCAATTTCTGTTTGCAACATACACATTAGGTGATACACTGTATTAGCAGCAATAATATAGAGATCCACGCTTTGTGTTTTGCTAGAGTTGCTAAAACATATCTGTGGTTGGGTTTTATAGTGGCAAACTCAAATTAAAGTGGACAACAACTAGTGGTGTTGAGTGTAAAAATACAACTTTTATTCAGTGCAAATCAATGGTTGTTCCATGTTCATGTTGTAACCTTTTTAGCAGGAGCATGTGAATTTTCAATATATTCTTTGTTTTCCGGACGTCTTGCTAGCTTGCTAATGGTCCTGACAACTTCTTTCAATATTTTCTTGGTTTTTCCTTTGTCGTTTCCTTTTAGTTTTTCATTTCCCTCTGCCTCAACCTGACTTACTCTCCCTGTCATAACCCTAATACACAGAATTCGACTTATTTGTGGTGGGGTGTTTATTTTAGTAATTTATGAGAGTTTCAATGAAGTCAAATAAAGTAATGGCTGGTAATAACAGGTAATTAATAATAATAGTGATAATTAATGAGTTTAAAGAGAGATTTAAGTTTAAAGAGAGAGATTTATTCTTTGCATATATATATATAGAGTTTCATGGTAATATAACTTACTATACAATAGTAATAATGTAAACGATAGATACTTAGTAATACATGAATGAGCATAGGAAACATAATACAAGGATAGTTGCATAATATACGAAAGAAGCGATTAGTAAAATAAGTTGATACACTACGATCGTGTAACCGTACTCGTAATAATAACGTGTACCAGGTAGTACAAGTTACAGTAAAGATAAACCAATGAAGTGTGTGTTGAATGCTGTGTGCATAGATCTGGTGTTGATCTGCTGGTCTGCTTCATCGTAGCTCATGTCGGACTCGTATTCCGATTAGTCCAATAGAGATATTTCTTCGTGTTTTGACTCATCAGGCAAGTCAATCAAAGAAGAAGCTTGTACAGAGCTTACATTATCCGAGTACTCCCACTGCCTTAGTTTAAGAGACTTGGATGTTACTGCTTCACCAAAGTGACACCTTCCGGCGACAGAAATTTGGCTGCTAAACCACATAAGAACATCATCTATTTTTTAGTGGATACTGGTAGATACCTATCTTTATACACAGTTGTACGTGTAGATCCCCGCGTAACATAAACAAACTTTCCATAAATTATACTTACTAGCACCCCCATTTTACGCATTTTAGTACTTTTTATCCGCCATTTATTTATGGTCGTTATATTACTCACTCTGTCACACAATTCTTTAGTACATGATCAGAAATAAGGATCTTGGCAGTAATCTTAAGATTGGTTCATAATGTTCTGTGTAGTCATCTGTGTGTCTTCTTCTAAGAATCATATTTTGCTTTTCTTAATAATTACATTTTGGTATTATATTATCCTATCTGCATATTACCGGAATGGGATATTATTATGAATTATACTTGAGCTTTATGAAGTCTCTTTAGTGCCTCCAGTAGAATTATATTGATTCTATTCATTTACATTACATTTCGCGTAGTCAATAATGCATTAGTAATCTTTACTTATTGTCCAAATGTCGGGGTGACGTCAAACGAGAGAGATAAAATGCTCTGACTGCACGCCGATAATTGGTCTGATTAAGTATAAAGTGTCTCATATATGACAGACAGTAATGCAAAACATTAACGTTATTTGTTTTCTCGAATAGGAGATGTGGTCTTCAATTTAAATGTCATTGGTAGACAATGTGATATTTGAAACAGATTACAGCACACACCTATGTGTATAGAAATAAGCACAAGGTAGCCAAACCTGGAATTAAAACATTTTGATTGTGAACTTCCCATTGTGGAGGTCTACTCTACTCGGACCGGTTGGAAAGATTTTCAATTTTTTTCCTAATGGCCTTCTCAAAATATTTTCGTTGTCTGAAACGGGGTCACTAAAACAACCAGTGGAATTATAACTTGTTTTGTAAGATAGATGCCTAGGGACTTATAGGTAGGAATCTATAGAATTAGATGGAATGTGGAATCGCAAATTTGTGTGGCGAGTGGAAAGTGGGTCAGTATGCGAATAAATGTTATGTTGCTGTAGTCCTAGGTGTTTTGTCAATAAAGAGGAAGCGTTTTTATTATTTGAATGTGCAGTGGCTCACTGGCTTTACAAGTGCTGTGTTACAGCTATATATAATACTTACGTACTACGAAGACAGATCACCATCCCCAGAGACTGGCCTAAATATTCATATAACCACGAGAGTGCTGGTCTATACAATGCAAAAAAACCAAATTCCACATTTACAAATTAATTCGCGAGCCTCGCCAGTTGACCTGATGGTCATTTTGACAGCGGACTTGAGTTTTTTTCCATGGTAACGACAAAGTTTTTGGTTTTTTGAACGACTGAAAGAGTGTTGTGTGATACTTTTGAGTTTTAAAGTACAACTGTTCCAGCGTTCAGAAGCCGTATTTATATCCAGAAAAGGAATATGGGTAAAAAGGATCGGAAGTAAATTTTTACCAAACAATAATTTTTCTTCATTCCCAGGCAAAGGGAATGACCTGTGTTACACTAGTAACATACATTTTGGTTATAGTGGTTACTTGTTATTTTAAAATCTGGAACTTTCTTTCTCCACATAGTGATGTAGTATGTAAAAAGATGGACGATTATTAATTTCCCGAGCAGGGACAAGTTCCATTTGATCTAGTTTAGGATATTTACATCACTAATGGTTAATCGAAAGGAAAAAAGTTTAACTCCCGAAAAATTTCATCATTTAACTTTTGCGTTTGTCCTATCTAATTTGATCTTAATTCTTGAATATACTTTTCTTTAAGTAACCAATGTTTTCTCAATTAATAATATTAAAAAAATTACGTAGTAACACTAATATTTCTAGAGTGAATTTGGAGAGATAATATAACTCTTTATACACTCCAGTCATAAAACTGTACTCTTTTACATCAAGTTAACTTTTCATTCGGCTTATACCTTATTCTGTAGTGGTGAACTTATTTATCCTTTTTTATTCCCAATCATTTTATACACACAATTTTAAAAGGAACCTTTTTTAATACTCCCATGTAATTTTCATGTGGTAGTTCACTTAGTAATATTAATTCACAATTTCAAACTTCTTAACCTTAAGCTAAGTGCCATAGTCTTATGATTCTAACATTCAAACAATTTAACTAAGTACTCCTGTACGGGGAGAATATCAATTCGTATAGTAATTGAAGTTTTAATGTCTCGTGAGACATTTCCTTTACTCTACCGACTTGTTAGCTTATTGTTTTACCTGCTCGTTTCTCTGGCAGAACCTATTAACCTTTTTCTAATTCATTTTGCACTTATGTTTTATACTAGTCTGCAAATCAAATCTTTTCTGATTATTACTTTTATTCTTATCTTTTAATTTTACTCTCTATCCTTGAGATATTGTCATTTAATATTTTAGATCAACTGATGTTGTTAATGGAAACACATTTCAATGGACCTTCAATTAATTCAAGTAGTGCAATTAATGCAAGTAGTAATGTTTTTAACATTATATTATTACTACCTTCTATGATGGTTGTAATAATGTTTGCATTCTCAATACGAGGAAAACTATTTTTACAATTAACCTGGTATTTTTCATGGCTTGGGGAGTTCTGATATTATTTATACATGTCTCTCACATTGTTTGTGCCTACATTTTATTATTATATGCTTAAACAACTAGGTCAAGATTCATCATTGTCATAAATTTAACCAGTGCCCGGGCATTATTTCGGGTAGAAGATATTTTCAATGTTCCAACCACACTTACAACGCCCGCACGTAAATATGGATAAGAATCCTAGCACTATATCTTTATCGAAATTAAAGCAAGGCATGCGAAGGTGGGGGCCCAAAGGACGCCCTGGTAAAGTCATGCAACCACTAATGAAACCCGATGGTGCAAAGCGTAAAACATATTACAGATATGTGTCCCCAAATAAACGCAGTTTGGACTCTTTTGAAGAAGGGCACACCCCCATAAGAGGTAATGGTGTTATCAAACTGTTTGTGTGTGTCCAAACCGACATTATGTAAGCCCAGTGTGAGGTAAGCTATATTGAGCAAACCACTAATATTAAAACATAATATTATTTAAGCGAGGTATGAGAATTATTATTTTATCACTATTAAGCATTGATATCAAAACTACTGCAATATGTGGATCCATTTTAGTAAGTTTAGCATGTTTAATCTATGTCGTGGATTAGATAATTCGTACTTAAGATTGTCATTGCTAGCTAGTACGAAAATTGATCAAACTTTCTATAGATATCTGTTGTTATTACGCGTATTATTATTTTCGATGCATCAAACTTTTTCAAACTTTAACAAACGTTAGCTAGCTTATTGTCTTACAGACAGCTCTTTTAAGCCTGGAAGCTAAATCCTATACGCCTATGTGAGATTTCTATGGTAAAATTTCATTAGTCACCTGGGATTCCGCGATGTCGTGAGGGCTCGTCTGGGAAGAGTTGGTAGATAATTAGTTGATTCAGTTGTCTTAATTTTACTTTCGATCTGGCCAAAATCCAAAGGAGTGTTCCTAACTAAATTATGTTGTAGCACACCTCTAGTGTTACAACTAGTTCTCTCTCTGTGTGTTCGACTTTGCGTGTAGCAAGATAATGCCAACCAGTACACTTACAGAATTGTTTATAATACAATGCAATGAAACTACGGTACTGCATACTTAATGAGATTATAAAACTGGTTTTTAAAACAACTCTCTTTTGGCTTTCAATGGGGAAGACTCATGAAAGGCCAAGAAAACACACGACCTCTCCGGTCATAAAAGAAGACCTCGGACCGGGAGAGAAGGCACAAAACCCGGGAAGAGAAAGGAATACCCGGGGCACGAAACGCGAGGTTCGCCACAATACGGTCGCCAGCTGTGGTGAATAAACCAGTTTCTCAAAACTAAAAGGTCTATAGATTTGGAGAGTCGCCTACATACGACTTGGGTCTATGATATTCAACTTAATTATTGGCCTTGTTGTTGTAAGCAATTACAGAAGCGGAATAATAAAGCTATTCTGAGTTTACAAAGTATTCTAATGTCAAAGCTAAAATTAACGTATAACACAAAGAATCACTCAGGCGTGAATTTACATTAAAGTCATCCAATTGTTGTGTGTCCGGATGTACCAAAGACATCACTCCGATTCCGATATTATATAGGTATAGTGTTACCTATATAATTCACCCAGGTATACTCATTAGCATACCTGCCTCGTAGATGTATGTGTAGCTGGATGCTACACGATGATGGTATTCGCACAAGCACATAAGTCTTGTACTTCACTCATGCTCTATAATACTATAGACTAACGGCCTACATAGTAGCCATACTATTGTACATTACAATAAATACTCAACACACACACTACATAATATTACTTGGCACATATGTGCTAAGTATGTAATGCTTATGTTACAGGCTAGCAACGATATTACTAGGCATTACAAATACTTACACTTACACATCATACACTCTCTCTCTCTCATAATAATATCATAGAAATCCTTTTACATTAAATTAAAGACATTGATAAATATTACAATATTATGACGCAAGTAAGTAAAAGTGACAATTTATGGAACTTATGTATAATTATGTTGTTTGTACCTACAAAGGTACTGCATGATACATAACGTATACTATCAATTACGTAATATTATTATGAGTATTAGTAATAATAATGTTGCATGAATAGTAAACTACAGGCTACGTTATAATATTATTTGCTTGTAAATAAACTGTGAAAATTATTCAATAATTTGTAACACTGTGGCTTACAACGGGATGTGCTTCCGGTGATATTGCTTATGATATGTGCTGTGTCTGTGTATGGTATTGGCATCTGCCAATACGTAGCATATTCAGGTTCATTCAAATTGATGGCACTCTACTAAGTTGGGTGCTACTTAGATAAAGTAGTGTAAGATAGGACCATGGACAAGAAAACGATTTCGTACTTTGGACTTTGTATCGTACATTTTATTTATAGCAGCATTTGAGCTCGTAATATTTTAATTATGTAAATGCTTTATTTTATTTTACCATTATTATGTAAACTAATCTGTCTAAGATCTTAGGTGACCGTTCCACCTATTAACACATGTGACATTAACCAGCTGTATAATAATCCTCATGTTAAAGCACGAATGAATTATTTTATTTGTGAAAACATACCAAATACTTCGGACAATTTCACTTTTGAAATTTATAAGACAGTTGATTTTCTCAAAGCCCAAATCAGGACGATTTCGTTTTTGGGGTTTCAACAAGCAGAATTTGAGTTTTTTAACGTCCTGTAATATATGATCCTACAAAATTGGTTCGGTAATACATATGACTATGTAATCTTCTAATATTTTACAATTTTTAATATTTAATTATATAAATTCTGTAAACTAATCTAATTTGAAGAACCTACAAAAAACACATCACTCAGCAATGTTAAAGAATACAGTCACCTTGCGTGCCAATTAAAATGCGTAAGCTTTAATAATAAATGTGTGTTTTTCTTACTAATTACCCTGCCTTCAACTCCAGTACAGTACAGAGTTGATTATGGCCTGGTTTATGGGGGATGTTGTATAATGATAAATAAAATGAATTTATGAATCAGAATATCAATGTTGAGGTGATTCAACATTGGTATTATAGGGAGCGAGAGAAGTTTATTATTTAGAGAGCGAGTGAGAACTGCCGTTTACAAGTGAAGGCACATGTATAGATAGGCGTTGTGACAATATACTTTACATAATAATATAACGTACAATATTACGCAATGAATACACAATGCTGAAAGGAATAACAGTATAGTATAGGTACTTAGTAGTACATATGTGCATGGGTACACAATGGTATAGATATGCATATTGAAAAGATGATAGATGAGAGAATGAGATGAGGTCACATTCTATTTTATGAGACCAAGTGTCTGGGCTCCGTTATTACAATAATTAATACGTACGTACATAACATTTAGGAGGTACATAATATACTGGAAGAGTGACGGAGTGTATACACACTCTATAGTATACAGTCGGGTGACCGTACTGGTGATAATCAATTCACATAATATTATGTACAAAGTAGCAAAGAGTAAACTAATGAAGTGCCGTATGTTATGAGCATAGATCTGTAAGTGGCTGTTATTAGCCACCTGGACAATAGTGCATCCGGTGGAGAACATTGCATACATCCAGACATGTACAGCTGGTGCATGAGCTACTTGATACTATACCAACACAATAAAATCAACATAATAATAATGTTGCAATTGGTTTTACATTGGATATTTCAATAGCATAATATTAAACATATGTGTCTATACAACTGTAATGTGGTCTCCTATGGACTAGTTAGAAATACATATTATCAGGTAGAAGTGGAATCTCGCAACTGTGTGGTGAGAGGGAAGTATGTCAATATGCAAATATGTAGAATGTTGCTGTAGTCCGGTTGCGAGGTTTTAATACTTGAATGTGCGGTAGCTCATTGGCTTTTGAAGTGCTGTGTACATCTATATATAATGCTACAAATACCTACTTACTACGTAGTTAGCTTTCCATCCTCAGAGACTGAGTGCTGGACAGTACAATGTAATAAACACCAACATTCACATTTACACAATAAAATATACATTAACCTATTGTAACTACTATGGACTTCCGTCCAGTCTATTGTAACTTATAACTACGACGTTAATGGAAATATTCCATTTGCCGAGGGATTCAACGGATGTGCATCCGGTCAACAGTTACCTTTAATTTAGCCTAATATTATAACACCTATTCTCTGTTACAATGCATAAACTATTAGTGCACAACTAATTTAGAAGTATAATATTCTTATCATTATAATACTTAGTCATAATAATATTGCTACTGTTATTCTAAATACATTCTAAATACATTCTACACATATATACAAAACATCAGTTACATAGAATGGAATATTAATCCAATAGATTTAAACCCGCTTTTTGACACCATTTACTCTTGACTATATTTATGCCGACTATTTTTATGGTGCACACTTCTATTAACAAACTTTTTTGTGCATGTTATCTGACTGCTGTTTTCCCTGGAAGCGATGCCATGGTCTTGCTTTTTGTATGCCCTTATACATAAACCAGGAGAAAAAAATAATTTCACGCAAAGTATAAATTAAATACTTTTTAAATTTTTGTAGCCTCTTATAAATGTTCTCTTATATTTTGCATTCAAATGCTTTTTTGAGACCTATCATATAACAGCGTTACCTTCCGGCAACTGACTTTGCACTGTTTAGCTTTAAATAAACCTGTTTTAATATTTAAATAAGGCAGCGAGTGATACGTAACGTTGTCACAGCTTATGATTCACATTGTTAACCTACATGAGAAGATAATTCTTACCAAATCCTCTAACCATGTCGGCAACTCCGAGGTGAATGTTAACACTTCCAATATTCTGTACTTCTGTACTTCGTCGCCTGTACTTTTGGATTGTCTTACATTCCTCATATTATTTCTTTCAGCCTTTAGCCTATGGTACTATTTCTAAGCAACGAAATTATGTAGCAGTATTTTAGAACAAATCGACTTCCATCCTTGCCTCACCCACATTATTACATTGAATTTTGTTATTCCATGTTTGTTGTAATGGCGCACAAGTAAAGTATCACTGGGTGAATCGACTCATTGCGTCCCAATATGTTTCTGCTCTACCTCATTTTCTATTAACTTCTTAGTGATTTAATATTTCACTTATTGCTACCTTTTTATTTGATTTTCATTAACCATAAATATTTAGATTTACAGATATAAGTTGTCAAGGTGTGACGTAACTTTAATCTGAAAAGTTCATATTTTTACAATTTCAATTTAACTTGTGAATGTTGCGACATAAACTTTGCAAAGCTAATCCAAATTGTTTAAATTCATTTATTTATTCTTATACCGAAATGGTTTAGGCTTGTTTGTTATATTTGAATATTGTACACAAAAACTATCATGACATAGTTGTGTATGTCAATACGAAATATTTCTATGATAGGCATAAATGTACAGCAACTTAATATTTAACAACGAATCTTCATAATGTTTAATGCAAAGTGTATGGGATGGCTGCCCATGTTATATACATATGGTCGTATTCTATTGATTATATACTTACCTAAGCCAAGTAAATGTCAGTGTAAATGTTTGTAAACGGGTATCAACAATTTCATGCCAGCCTGGTCCGTGCCACCATAAGTGATGAGAGTTTAGTTCCTCAGAAGTCAAACCTCTGGAGGCACAATCTGCAGGATTTTCCTCTGATTTGTGCCCATTGTTGGGCTGCTGAAACATCTTGAATTGATTTTATTTGCAACGTAGATTTTCCAAAGTTGTGGATTGCTGTGAATCCAATGTAAGGTAATAGTGTTATCACCCCAGAAATGTAATTGTTTTCTGTCTAGTTTGTATTGAGCGCGGACTTGGTCCATGAGATTGGCTGGCGCGGAATACTGCGCTTTGAAGCCCCATTCGTGGAATGGTTGTCGTTTTAACTGGCGCCACACGTGTTGTTGAGGTCACCATATTGCTAAAAGTATCCTTTCCTATTTTTCCTCGAATATAAATGCATGCGGCATACGCCATTTCTGAGGCGTCACAAAATCCGTGAGGCTCAATGCCAGCTTCATTAGAATATTCTATATGTCTATGAATTCTAATCTGTTCTAAATGAGAGAGATCATTGGAGTATTAACGCCATTTAGTTGTTAAATGCTCGGTTAGTGGGTCGTCCAATTCTAGTTGATGAGTCCAAATCTCCTGCAATAGCATTTTAGCCTTAATGATCACAGGAGCTAAAAAACCCAATGGGTCAAAAATGCGACTAAAGTTTTCCTTTACAGCTTGAGCTGCTAAAGGGTAACGATGTTGTTCGTCGTCAGACAAACGTTCAAGAGTTCTGGTGGCAATGAAGGGCGCTGAAGTCAACCCAAATGGGACACATTTCAAGCGGTAATGCAAAATGGGAGAGTCCGCAAATTTTCGCCACAAGATTCGAGCAAGTCACGCTCTTCAGGTGCTACTAATATGCGCATGTACATTTTGCTGATGTTAGCAATTGTCGCAATTTTCCTTAGTCGGAAATTAAGTAATTAAGAAATCATATATGTCTCGTTGAATTGTATGACCTGGGGGTAGTAAGTCATTTAGACTTTTCCCTGATGAGGTCTTGGTGGATGCATCGAATACAATCAGCAGCTTAGTGGTGGAACTTTCCTTTTACACATAGTGATGTGGTATGTAAAAAGAAGGACGTTTATTAATTTCCCGCGCAGGGACAAGTCCTCAATTTGACTGTCATATTCCTTCTTGCGGTTCTCATCGGGAAGTAGTTTCTTTTCGATAGAGTACCACCTTCGCATTGCAATTTGCAAAGACAATCCAAGCGCGGAAGGTGGTTCACTGAAGTGCCAACGTATTTGATACTGACCGTTAGCCAAACGTACTGTGTTGGCTTGATAATGCTTTTCACACTGTAACTCGGATTCGCTCATCGGTTTCCGCGTGGGAATTTCCTCAATTTTCCAGAATTTTTCCATGTAAATTGGAGGTTGGGCGCATCTGGCCTAGTAGTCACGGTACAACCGAGCTAATTACAAATTTATCATCATCAGTCATTTCTAATTTATTTCCCGTCTTCCTAAAGTTCTTATTAATTGATTTACTCCACTAAAATAGTTTTTAAAGTTGCATCAACTAAGTTGCGACGTTACGATAAGTATCAAATTGGTCACAGTCAGGCCCATGCTGTAGAATAATTTCCATTACATATAGTCTCAAAGTTGGTCCCGGGCGGCCGACTGGAATATTCATAATAGAGGCTGCTTTCAGATGTTTTTAAAACCTAATGATATTATTACTTAATTTTGCGCAATTCCAAAATATTACTGCGTAAAGTGTCATAATATTCGTCACGGGTTCCCTCAAATCATAAGGCCGGTTCTGCAAATATAGGCTTTCATAATAATCTAATGTTTAATATTTCCATAAAGCTAATTATAGTAATCCAAAGTTAATGCATTGTTTATGTAGCGAATCTCAAAGGCACAGATCATGAAGTACACATCAGTTTACTGGCACATGAAGCCAATTGTTGAACTTTAACAGAAGACGGTAGTTTATTACTAATAATGTATTCTAATGCTAGTATGCATACTTGTTAGTTACGAGTAGCATAAGGCTTCCCAATGATTATTGATCTACTAGCTGTATGCATATCACATTCAAAGGAGCTTATAATATGTAAATCGCTCCCTATAATATTATTACCACTACTAATATTATTGCACAGAGTACATATTACAATTAATAACGGCTATAATTTAAGTGGTCCAAATTTTTAACCAAAATAGGCCACTTCTTTAAGCCACAGAAATTTGGCCTCACCGAAAAAACTTTTTGGGCCAATTTTTATTTCTTGGGGACCAAATATTTATAAAATGATGATGTAACTTATAACTATAAATTTCTGATAATTTATAACAATAATTATCAGTCAATAATACAAATATACTGTGTAGCTCTAATATTAATCAACAACAAGTACTGTTTTAATTAATTTGGGTCTTCCTCTAGCTCGTTTGGTACCGATGGGAACATTCTTTGCTTGATCTTGAACATTGTAGATATTGAGACGAATTGTAAGCCTCATCAAATGTTTACAGACATAATTTTTGAATTAGAGGGCATGTACACATAGTGGATTCCCACACAATGGTATTAAACACAACCACTCAAAGTCGGTTCCGAAGTATCGAATGTCTTCCAAGATTTTAATTTAAACATTCCCAGATAGGTATTTATGTCGCATACATGAAATTCCATCTTTTAAGTATAAAAAAGTTATAGTTATACATAACATTTTAATTGGCTTGTATTTTTCTTGCCTATCGTTTATGTTTTGTCATCTAAAAATCTGGATTTTGGCTCTATTATATTATTTTGGCTCTATTAAATTATTTTGGCTCTATTAAATTATTTTGGCTCTATTATATTATTTTGGCTCTATTAAATTATTTTGGCTCTATTATATTATTTTGCCTCTATTATATTATTTGGCCTCTATTATATTATTTGGCCTCTATTATATTATTTTGGCTCTATTAAATTATTTTGGCTCTATTAAATTATTTTGCCTGTATTATATTATTTTGCCTGTATTATATTATTTTGCCTCTATTATATTATTTTGTCTCTAAGAATCGTAAGTTTGTAAATATGACGAAGCAGTTTAAATGGGTTAGTCCTCCAACTGCAAAACAAAATAATAGGTTGTATAAACTATTTAATGAAGTGATGCAAAATAAAAAAAGTGTACATAATATAACGCAAGATTTTAAGTTACCATTCGAACTACATACATTGTTATGGCTAGTTATGAAATTTAGCTTAAGCTTAAGTTTAATTTATTAAAAACATGTAATGAGGAAGGTATGAGAAAAATTGGTTGGTATGGGTATTTTTATGACAAAGATAAAAATGTAATGACTAAGTTTGATAAGATAATGTATGATTTTAACAAAAATTTAAACAGAAAATGCATTCGAACGTAGGACTACAATTATTTCCTGATTCTAAAAAAGCTGTCAAAAATATTCTATGCAGATTAAAATAAAACTATGTAAATAATACTTGATTTCAGTAAATGTTTTGAATTCTTTTAAATCTATTGAACAGGATAATAATATCATAATCAAACCTGCAGAAAAACACGCAGGGAACTGTGTGATGTATAAATCAGATTACGAAAATGAGGTTTTGAGACAACTGGAAGACCAAAATACATATTATCCTTCCACAAAAACACATTTCATGTATAAAATGGAAAGACTGATTGATGAGGTTGGTTATTATAGTTACATGATGCCATCAGAACTGAAAGTTAAACAATTACTTGATAAAAATTTTGAAGCAGCTAGGTTTTACATATTACCTAAGGTACACAAAGAGTATGAAATATTTCCAAAAGGTAGACCAATCAGCAGTACTGTTAAATGCTGCAATAGAAATATTAGCAAATCACTTGATGTCATTCTACAGCCAATCGTGAATCAAATGCAAGATGTGTTGCTTGATACAACCCATTTTATTTTAAGATTAAATGAAGTGAAATTGAACTCTAATAGAAGGTACATATTTGTAACAGCAGACATAGAATCATTGTACCCTCATTTACCAATAAATGTTTGTAAACAAAGATGTTTAGAGGCATTCACTGAAAAATTTCATTTATGTAATTATCCGTTTGAAATTAATGCAAATCAAGTTGCAAAGCTTCTTGATTGGAATCTTGATTACAGTTTCGTACAATATAATAATGCATATTTTGAATAGCACAAGGGGATACCAATGGGTTCAAATTCAAGTGTAACAGTTAGCACATTACAGTGTCTGCCGAATTAAGAAATATGTAAAAAGGAAGTAATTTTTAATTCTAGATTCATAGAAGATATATTTTTAATCGTTGATGTAACCGAAATAAGTAATGTGAAAGAATATGTAAATAATGCAGTGCAGCACCCATTTTTAAAATTCAAACATGAATATAGTTTCTCAAATGTAACGTTCTTAGACTTGAATGTCATTTTAAATACTGGAAATTGTATAGAAACAGAAATATTTCGTAAACCAGTTAGTAAGCATGAATATTTGCATTATTGGTCAAACCACCCCTTTCATACCAAAAAGTCTCTTCCTTACTCTGCTGGAGTGAGAATATTAAGATGTACATCAAGTGATCAAGTGATCAAGTCAAGCTAGAGAAGGTATTGTAGCAGAAATGCAGAAATTCAGAAGAAGGGGGTACCCTGAAACTATGTTAACTGAATGCATAAACAAACTTTCGTATAAGTATAAGGGAAAGTTTACTAATGCCTAAAAAATCTCTGTTAATTAGCAATTTGAGGATTGACTGAATTGACAATTCAGCCCCTTTTCCGACCTTTTTACCGATTAACTCTTTCCCATCTCGACTTTTCGTCGTAATGAGCTGATAAGAAGATACAGGGCAGTATGGCATTTTACGATTTTCCAAAAACACATGGAAAAGAGCGAGTTGGAGGTTAGGCTGGGATTACAATACATAAATGGTTTTGTATTGAGTGAAAACGTTCAGAATATATGGTTCCGAATTATAGCTAGCATACATTCATTTTCTAGCTCAACCACTGATTTACTATTTAAATAATCGATTTGCTCACAAAGTCAATATAATGATTCGACAAATATAGCAAAATCGTAGTTAGCTATAGACATAGTTAGGACGCTAGGATGCATTATCATATAATTTTCATGTATTTAGTGAAAAATCAGCGAATACAGTATTGCAGCTTTTCTGCATAACAGAATGACAGCTTTTTGTATTCAATAGGAAGCTAGTTTTACTACACAAAGTTGAAGCTGAATGCTGAAGCCGACCGAC
>JAQFYB010004232.1:0-16865 GCA_034694085.1 Pogonognathellus longicornis | reverse complement strand
AAGTTTAATTGATATTGCATTGATGCTTCTTTGCTTCTAAATCGATAAAAACACATACATACAATAAATACATATAAGTACTTTATCTAAATTAATTATTTTACAGCAATCCATTACTGAATATGAACACTATGAAGTGAATCTTTGACGTGGCCATTACAGATAATTGAACATCTGCTTGTGCTTACTCAGTCAGTATAGTCCACACCCTAAAATACTAACAGCTGTCTCTGTCTCTATATATGAAGTAACAGTAAATGTAAGTAATTATCATCAAATTCCTAAGGTGACACTTTTGACATCGTTATAGACATCTTATACAGGATCCATGATTCTCGTTTTTTACCTAATACAACCCTAACCATTTAACTAACCATTTACAAAGAGACAACATTCATGATGATGGCTATGCTAAAACCTATACACTAAACCAGATAATTGTTGCTAGGTATGTTGTGTACCTAATTGTACAGATGTTTTCTATAATCAACTATGCATACAGATAATCCTTTACACCGGCTCCCTCCAGTCCAATATACCAATTAACATATAGATTTAGTAGTGCATGCCCTCGTCCTGTAACTAAAGTATGAATGGATGAATTGTTATTATCTTTTGTCACATGCGTTTTGCAAATATTCATTTTTCGACTTCATATGACTAAAATCCGTAAATAAGTATCCCGAATGATTTTTAAAATTAAACGTTATAATACGAATAGTGAAGGAGGTATGTATACATAAGCAATATAGATTTACTTAATCATTACAAAGGTCAGCGTGTGAACTTTCTAACAAACTTGTTTACGGCTTTGGTCATTGGTGCAGTCATTTATAATGTGATAAGATTCATTTCGTTAAAACACGCCTGCTTTTATTACACTTACTCAGTCACATGAGAAATATTACTAGGTATATTAAATTACTCGGCATGATCACATTTACATGTGTCACCGTTGATAATATTGATGAACTTTATGAATGCGGACATAATATGAATAATATAGAACATTAATTTTTAATATGCCTGAACTATGAGCGTTAAAATCCAAAGATAAGACGTGAATACACCAATCGATCGTTGTTTTTGAGAAAAGATGTTTTCTATTCGAAAGTATTGTGTTAAAGTTAAAACCAATTCATCATTATCAATGCACAAATAAATTGTGTATATTTATTACCATTCCTGTTGTTTATTACCGATAGAACTGCAAAGAACTTCACCATGAAAAACTGCATGAAATTGTCGAAGTACTTGATACTAATTTGATTGATGGGTCTTATCAGTCGTGTGCCGAATCAGCATACACGTGCATTAAAAATTAAAATTGAAAAAGTGAAATCTAACTTGCTTATAAAAAAATATTTCGTAGATTAAAATTAAAACTTTCCAGAAGCAATCCAAAGGAAGGCCTGTAATTAATTTACTATGTAGATCTATGTAAAATCAAGAAGATTCTCGCTAATTTCTTTGACTGTTTAACCTTCCAGTTTACTTGCCACTTGCAACTTGCGAATCGCAAGTTGCGATTAACCAATTAACTCTAACATACATGCAGATACAAATAACTTTTAATTGTTAAGTCCAATGCATCTTGGTTATCCTTAAAAATGTTTCGATATCAAATATAGTACTAAAAGTAAGACTAAAAGTAAGCTGAAAGTGGTTAGGACAGGATGCAGGAGAGATCTAAATATGTGCGACAAGAGCTGCCAAGTCACAAGTAGGTTATTTTGTTTATTCTTTGCTTGTTGTATATACTATATTTGTAACGCGGTTAATTAAATGCTACCTTAAGTGAAAGTATAATAAATAATAATTCATTTAGACAATATAAAATCTTTTAACCTGTCTGTTGGCTTAAGTTAGAATTTTCTTCCAAGTCTAGATTTTTTTCGCTTTTCAGTCATCAGTTCCAGTGTTGATCCAATTCCAACTCCAATATAAAGATGACACAGTCTTAATCTGTTAATAAAAATCAAGAATTGTCAATTTCATACTTTCTCCAGTTTTCACTTCCTTTCACAGTTTACAGTTGTTTAGGATGGCTTAGGTCATTCAGCTTCCAAGCAAAACAAAAATAATTTTCTCCAAAACAAAGAAGAAAAACAGTAGAAAACAGGAAATGAAAGTCTTGAAAGTAGAGAAAATAACTTTTGGGGTAGGTAATTGTATAATATTATTATTGTTTCGGACAGCAATGTAATACTGTAATCACCAAGTACCCGTGTATCAAACTGATTTTTAAATTTAAATACCTATAGGTAGATTAGAATTGTTATATTTTTAATTCAATGACCTGGTTCCTGATTCATGATTTGATTTGAAGACGAGACTCTGAGACTGGAACTAATACTGGAGTGATAATGGTAAACAAATAATGATGTAAAAACACATCAAAATACACACATGTTTTGCCGCTACATTTTGTATAAGGAAACATCCCCTCCTAACCATTAGATGTCATATACTTTCTCTGCTAACATTACCAACGCGAATCACTAAAATCTACAGAAAAAGCAAAAGATCCAAAAAGTTGACCAAAGTTGACCAGGCCTCTAAAAGTAAACCATATCCATAAAGGAGTTCGCACAAATTATTTGCTAATTGCTATTTATTGTAATAACAGACATAGAGTATTATACGATCCTATGCTCTGATTTCTAGAATTTGTCACCGCGTATGGCTCTATAATGAAATGACAGAATCTAACTTGTAATCTAATCACTAATCTACAGCTCCAACTAGAGAAAGCTTACAAGTTGGAATCTATCGCAATTTCGCAATGACAAGCTGTTCCAAAGTCTTATCAAAAAGTTGTAATCAAAAGGGTCGGTACTCCAACGATGCGATATTTTGTGGCTGTCAATTTCCTGTCTGATCCTGTTCGTTGTGCATCACGCTTGCATGTATTAGCTTTTGAATTACCACAGTTATCTTTTGAGTAAATTTCAAAATAGCCGTGTGCTTCAGAACATTTATTTTCGCAATTTGCTTACGTTCATTTTGAATGGCTTAGCATTTTGGGCTTAGCTATTTTAACTTTTACTTTAAGAGAGGCAAAGTGAGACAATTTAATGGAAGAAGGGAGACTATAAAATTATTGGTATACAACACCAAAATTCAAACTGCAAGAGTATACGAGAAACCAGCAGCGCTGCATAGACACATTGACATTGACACATACACACACTGCGCACTGATTTGTTTCGACTTCGCAGTTCAGTTCAGATGAGACTCAAATACTCAAATCAACAATAATAATCATCTTTTGATATCTTCATGAAATTCTGATCTTCTGTTTACAAAAAATAATATTATAAGTATAATATATCTAAAATCTAAATCCTAACAATCCTAAGCAGTTAGTAAATATTACACTTCCTTCCTACTATTTGGAAGTGTAATAATATTGGTACATTCTTTTATTTAGGTTGTTTTTTACTTTCCCTTTCACCTTCGAGATTGTCTTTTAATTTTAACACTCATCCAATGTCCAACCAAGTCAATTGAACTTAAAGAGGCAACTGGATTAATGCCGAAAGTACAAACTAATTAACTTTATCAGTCACGTCAATCAGTGTTGTATGTTGTGCCTTAATTAATAAAATTACTACTAATTTACTCTTGAAATAAGCATAGAATAAGTTTTGTTATTTAGATATACAGGGGACAATTATTTAATGAGTTTACGATTTCGTTTATTTTCAGCATATTTTATGGTTTCGGTGGGATTGGATCTTGGACCAGCAATAGAAAGATATTGACTATTGACATTCATAGTCCGATGGGACGTCCACTTATATTGTCTTTTTAATCAAGTTTCCTGAAGAACAGTAAGAACACCGCTGCTAACCTGCGAAGATTACCTTCAGTTCTGAAGTACTTGTATGCGGTAAAACGGATGTGAACGAGGGTTATACAAATTATACATTATAATATATTAAAATCCAAAATGAATGATGGTACTAAAGATGACCTTGCTTCCGGAAGTAACGAAACACCAAGCTCTTCTAGCGCAAATGTGTTGTGGGATTCCTCTAGATTAAGAACAAGAAGTACTGTAAGGTTATCAGGTATTTAAAATATTGAAATATTTTCAGAATTACTTGTATTTACACAGGAAAGTATTTTCTGTTATTTTAAACTATAATTTTTGAAACTATTCTATTGTATAGCTCTGATAGCTAGAAAATGGTGTGGTGTCTCAGAAGAATTGAGTAGTAACGACGAAACCAACACACTGAGTAAAGAAATTAGCGAAAATCCTGAGAAATCTTGGGAACCGCCTGTTGGATATAAAATGGTATTGAGAAGACGTAAACGGACATTGAAGAGGGAAGCAGGTATTGATAGTTAGTATAAAAGTTTAAATAAATAAATTATATATCAGAGTCCTTCAGTTCAATGTGTAAATAGTCATTAGTGACGTTATAAGTGTGATGATCATTATGAGTAGTAATTTTTTGCAGCTAACTCAAGGAAAAATGAAAAAAACCCTAAACCTCGAATATCGGTCAACAGTAAAAAATCATCAATATCTCAATCAATTAAAAAGTCACCCAGGTTATTTGCAAAAGCCAATTCAAAAAATAATGAACTTGACTATTCATCAACTTCCGATGCTCAATCAAGAGCTACTAGGAAGCGAGGTAGACCTAAAAAGAAATACATTGAAGTTTCTTCAGAAGTGGAAGGTAGATACAACATTTGACCTAATTTTTAACAGATAATTGTTACTCTGTTATTAAACTTGGTTGTGTTACATAATATAGATGACGATTTATCAACTTCCGATTCTCAATCAAGAGCTACTAGGAAGCGAGGTAGATCTAAAAAGAGATGCATTGAAGTTTCTTCAGAAGTGGAAGGTAGATACAACATTTGACCCAATTTTTAAGGGATATTTGACTACCTGACCACCCTGGACCCCTGGCGTCCCCCGATACGCCAAATTGTGCAAATTAGGTATTGGCGGTGAGAATCCTATACTACACATACACATTGCTCGCTTTTACACTTTACTTTTTGTGTTGTGAAGGTGTTTACCTCGGTGTAAATAACAGGGATGGTTTTTTTGCATTTACTATTGGTTTTTACCTTTTGGGCAAATAAATACAAAACTAAATATGATATTTTTTACCGTAACGCGCCCCGCCCCCGAAGGGGGCGGGGCGGGTAACGTCATGGTCCGATACTACGTTCCCAGGCTGCTGCCAATACCTCGTTAGCGCGGGTAGGGGTGGTCAGGTTTAACATATTAGTAACAAATATTATTTGTTACTAATATGTTATTAAACTTGATTGTGTTACATAATATAGATTCACCGCCTGTAAGCGAGGAGAAGAGCATATCTAAAACAATTGACCTTGATCATATACAGAAATTAGAAGGTAGAAATTCGATTTCAGCAAAATATAATCATAATAATGCCTTGGCCTCAAATTAATACTTTTGTTATTTCATTGTATAGGGGAGGAAAAATACCAATGTACAATTTGTACGAAAAAGTTTAGAAATGAAACTACTAGTGAAAATCACGAAATATGCAAGGTCAATGAAAAATCCTATGCATGTGAATATTGTCATCAAAAGCCGTTGCGGAAAGTAGAGTACGAACAGCATCTCAAAAACCATACAGGTAACCATCCAACACACTCTTAAACTAATACATACATATGACTTAGGTATATATTGACAGTTTTAAGTTTTATTGAATCATATTTCTGTTTGTTCTACGGTAGGTAAAGATCATTTCATATGCCACATATGCAGCGATTGGTTCCTAAAACGATCCAAATGGCGTTTCCATGTACTTCTACACGAAGGACGATCCCATTTTTTCTGCAAACCTTGCCAACAAAAGTTTCCGTACTCTAAACGGAGGATTCATGCTCGATCTCATGCAGGGGAACATCAATTCTCTTGCCAGCGTTGCAAAGAAGATTTTATTGTCAATATCATTGAAAACGATACTTCGGAGCAAGGTATTTATTCGAAATACTAGATTGTGGTTACGTAATTTAGTAGTAGTTACAACTACAGCAAATATACTTTAAAATTCCATTTTATATCAGAAACTGAACAACCAGCTGGTATTTGCACGTATTGTGGGAAAAAGTTTGGAACCAAATTCCAGTATTATACCCATTTTCTGACTGAAGCAAAGTGCAACTACAACTGCGACGAATGTACATCTCTAAGAGTTCAAAGTAATAATATTTGGGGTTATTTTGATTTATAGTCTGGTTTACCTACTTAATGCATACTAAATAACAAACTAGCATATAAACTAATATGTTTTTTGAAAAATACCAATATTTCAGAGATGGCTCCTTTTAAGTGCAGGAAATGTAAAGCAAAATTTACAAAAAGAAGAAATCTTGAAAATCATCGTAAGAGTGTTCATCCTCCTGTGAAAATGAAAAGAGTAGGAAAAAATGGCCCCGTCAATTCAAAGAAAGAAGAACAAAACGAAAAAGAGTTAGATACTGCAAAAAACCAGGAACAGACTGACCAAATAAGGTAATAAAAGCCATGTTAATATTGTAATAGGCAATTCATTTCAATATTGTCGAATAATGTGATTTAGTTATATTTTACAATTCTTTATTATTTTTGCAACCCAATTATCTTTACTTTTTAATGTAATTTTTATTTTCACTGTAGAGGCATTTAATGAAGAATTCATACTTACTAGTGCCTTTTTTAGGGTTTCACAGCGACCGTCATTATTATTCCATACTAAATTATTTTTAAATGAATTCAATTGTAATCTTCCCTGTTTCTGATTTTACAACTTCAGCAATCCTGTGGAAGAAAATTACAGTTTAGGAGATTGTGGAACGCCACCATTAAAGGAAGTAGAGGAACCTTGTGACCCAGTGAGCACCATCAAAATTCAATTGGATCAGTTCACAGTTCTTGAATTCGAACGTGTAGCACCTACTAAAAATAAATGGCAACAAACAAATCCAAATAACACCGAATTTTTACAGGGTACGTTTAGGTATTGCAATTACCTCAATAGACTTTTACAGACCACTATTAACATTGTTTTTGATTTTTAGACCATGATTTTTGTAGTCAGTGTCAAACAGCCTTTGATGCCTCAAGTTTCCACGTTGTCAATACAAATTGTGGGCATCTTGTGTGCAAGGAGTGTTTTGAAGCTGATGCAGTAGGATGTCAACTTTGTGATGACGTAGATTTAGCTGACGAATCTTTACAGTTTTTAACTAATGTAAGTTTCAAAAAGTATCTCTTTGTGGCGAGTTATGAAGAAAAAAGTTACGTTTAATTCTTCACAGCCTTTACAACGATGATTATATGAACATTGTCTTATTCATAATTTGCATTGTATAAATATATGGCTTGGAGTTTCGATAAAATACTACAAGTAGTTACACTAGGGGCAAAACCTAAATGCAGATTTTCCTCCGTATCGCTCCGCTTTCCGCGGTGTTCTTTTGAGGCTACTATTGAAATTTTAAATGTGTATTTAGTATTTACTTTTCATCGCAGTACGCATTTGTACGCGGAGCGCGGGTGGAGTAAAACATGTATTGAGTTTTTGACCCTACTGTACCTAAGTAATCTTAAAATAAACCCGATGTTCATAATTTCAGTACTGATTAGTTACTGATTAGAACTATTTATGATAATGATCATGATGTTTGTAATGTTTCAGAACGAGGAAGACATGTTGACTCGTGTAAAAGATATTGTTAAACAAATGATTAGCGTACGATTCAAAACTGATGCGGACGAAATTGAGAAAACTTTCGTTGCTAAAAGTGAAATTAAAGAATCTGGAGAACCCGTTGTTCTGTCTTGTGTTCGTGGACCACTTGAGAAGGCCATATCCACGAAATATGTGCAATGTCCGTAATGGAATGGAGAGTAAAATCAATGTAGTGAACTATAGCTATTTTTATTGAAGTGTAGTTAGTATTTCTTATACAGAGTTTATGCAAAACTTGATACTGTGTCCAATACATAGTATTAATTGTATTAAGTTAATATAGATTGTTATAGGTACTTATTTAGTAGAATTTATTCAGTTACTTGTCAAATACATGTAACTTAATTAATCTTTGCACACATATATAATGATGGATATTTTATTTTATACTGAAAATTGAAATTACTATGGACGTTAACTACAAGTATTAGTATTAATACAATATAAGATTACAGTATTGAACAAAAGTGTGATAGATAAAATTTTATTTAAAACTAGTTTCGAATTTATGCTTTCATTACATTATTGAATAAATACCTATATATAACTATTGTAAAATAAAATAAGAGGAATGTTTCAACTTTGTTATGTAACATCTTTCCAACTTTCATCCGCATTTATGTTAATGTCTTTAAAAATAGTATGTAAAATGAATGTAAAAGAAAAATGTATCATTGATTTTAATTAGATTTGATTTAGTTATTTCCTTTATTTTCACAAAATTCCTATACACGTAATTCGCAGTTATTGTAAGTAATACGAGAGTTTATTACCAGTTTATACAGTTCATTTGTCTTTGAATGTATGTTTAAAATCTGATAATAATAATGGTCTAACAATCATCGAAATTAAAATTAGGTAGAAAGTATTTGATGTCTGTCATTTTCACTAATTGTATTACACTTTGAATTACTAAACAGTTTAAGGGAGTTAGTGCACTGACGATGAGTGTAGTAGATAGTTTGTATTTTGTAAGTCAGCCTTTTATAAAGTATATAATTTATGTACTCAATCAAGTCGCACTACTCGCACTCCTCTTACTCGTACATATTTCGTTAGTGAGGACTGACTCAAGGGTATCTGTACGTCAAAAAACACACTAAAAACTTTACATTAAGTCAACTAACTACATGGGGAATTTTCGGGCACAGTATTTTTAATTACTGAGAGTAAGGAGTGGAGCAAGAGCAGTTAGTTGAAGGGTCAATTACATTTAATTTTTCAAGAATGTCATTGAATACTTTTAAATGAGAAAGATATAATCTCCAGCGCAATGTATAATGTTACCATAATGTCACACAGTATATACAGGCCCGTGAGCAAAACACTCTCCTTAATACCTGTTTAGTTATTCAAGTTTTCTAAAGTTCGACTTTTTATTTCATCCAACACTTGAGGTAAAATTTTAATGATATAATGGGAATGCAGTGTTGCATTCTTCAACATAATACCTACATAGTTTTATGATGAATTTGTACAAAAAGTTTAGTTTGTTATAAACATAATGAATACATTTTATATACCTAGAATACCTACATATATAGAAACTCAACATGTAACAATCATTTTGTACAAAGATGTCTTACGATTGGTCAATCAAGATGTATGAGAGTTTGGACTATAATAAGCAATAGTAGTGTTATGAAAAAGGGTAAAATTATTATTAATAGTAATACAATGTGAATGACTTTCTTTAATGTATATTTTCTGTTCATTATACATAAACAAGACATGCTTCCTTGCCTTGTAGGTCTAATTGTAACTGTAAGTGTGTACTGTGTATAATTATGATGTAGGAATGTTTATGCGTGTACGTGGAAAGGAAAATAGGGAGGCCAGTAAGAGAGTGGTAACCATAAACCTTACTTCAGCCTCCAAAGCACCGCTTTTCTGAAAACCGCCGCACATAAAGTCTTTTTGCAAGTCATTTCATCAAAATTTCATTTTCAAAACTACTTACAGCATTAATCCTAAAAAGAAGAAATCTTGAAAATCATCGTAAGAGTGTTCATCCTCCTGTGAAAATGAAAAGAGGAGGAAAAAATTACCCCGTCAATTCAAAGAAAGAACAAAACGAAAAAGAGTTAGATACTGCAAAAAAACAGGATGAGACTTGTTACTTATTATTGGGTTTTAGATGTAATACATTTTACTACCTAAACATCCCATTTCCTTCAACGACTCAAAATTTTCTCACACTAAAACTTTTACACCAAACATTTTAACACAAAAGAAAGAATGTCATCTTAACCTTCGCCCTTCTTTATCTTCTATACTATTATATAAGTTTCTAATTTATACAATACTAAAATACCTAAAACTAAGACAAATACAATGTACCTTTTTACAGAACTAAAAAGTTCGAAAACATGTTATTGTCATTTAACCTATATAGAAAAACTACCCAAACTTTTAGTGTAAATACCAACTCAATTTCTTCAATCTTTACCATTCTATTTCAAAATGTAGCCACTACTACAACTACTACTTCTCCATAGTGCTCTCCAATACACGCACTATTGAGCATAAAATATTATCTAGGTACAAACATTTATATACACGTCTAAAAACTTTACGTCAATAAAAGTACATATTTATTTAAACTGAACCATCTCTAAATTACATATAAAATAGTTCTCGACCTTTAGATAAAAAACAAATATTTCGACAAAATGAACCAGTCAACATTTATTCTATCCGAAGACTCCAGTAAACGGAATGAACCCAACTTTGTTATTTAACATCTTTCCAACTTATGTAAAATGAATGTCAAAGAAAAATGTATCATTGCTTTTAATTAGATTTAATTTAGTTATTTCCATTATTTGCACAAAATTCCTATACACGTAATTCGCAGGTTATTGTAAGTACGAGTAATACGAGAGTTTATTACAAGTTTATACAGCCCATTTGTATTTGAACGTATGTTTAAAATCCCTAACAAGCATCGAAATTAAAATTAGAAAGTATTTGATGTCTGTCATTTTCGCTAATTGAGTAATTGTATTACACTGTGAATTACCACACAGTGCAGTGTAAGGGAGTTGTGTTGTACTCTATTGTAAGCCAGCCTTTTATAGAGTATACGTACCCAATCAAGTCGCACTACTCGAACTCGTCTTACTCGTAGTGAGGCCTGACTCAAGGGTATCTGCCTAAACACGTCAAGAAACTCACTAAAAACTCTAACATTAAGTCAACTAACTACATGGGGAATTTTTAACTGCCGAGAGTAAGGAGTGGAGCAAGAGCAGTTAGTTGAAGGGTCAATTACATTTAATTTTTCAAGGATGTCATTGAATACTTTTAAATGAGAAAGATATAACCTCCACAATGTATAATGTGCTATCTAAATCTTTGATTGTTTTTTCAACCATCGTAATTTTATCTGAGCCCCACCCATTTTCAAATCCTAGTTACGGCACTGACAGGCCCGTGAACAAAACACTCTCCTTACTGTCCTTACCCGTGTAGTTATTCAAGTTTTCTAAAGTTCGACTATTTATTTCATCCAACACTTCAGGAAGAATTAATGATATAATGGGAATGCAGGGTTTGCATTCTTCAACATAATACATACACTTGTAAATTTTTTAAAGGTTGGTTTGTTATAAACATAATGAATACATTTTATATACCTTACCTATATAGAAACTCAACATGTAACAATCATTTTGTACAAAGATGTCTTACGATTGGTCAAGATGTATGAGAGTTTGGACTATAATAAACAATAGCAGTGTTATGAAAAAGGGTAAAATTATTATTAATAGTAATACAATGTGAATGACTTTCTTTAATGTGTATTTTCTGCTCATATACATAAACATGCTTCCTTGTAGGTCTAATTGTAAGTGTGTACTGTGTATATAGGATGTACATAGGAATGTTTATATGCGTGTACGTGGAAAGGAAAGTAGGGAGGCCAGTAAGAGAGTGGTAAACATAAACCTTACTTCAGCCTCCAAAGCACCGCTTTTCTGAAAACCGCCCCACATAAAGTCTTTTTGCAAGTCATTTCATCAAAATTTCATTTTCAAAACTACTTACAGCATTAATTCTTAACATAGTGAATTATAGCCAATTGATTACTACAAACAAATTGTACTGTTTAACAGTCAATAGCTAAAGCCCATAGTTTGTCCGTTGCTGTTTTAATCTAATACGACTAAACACTATTAAAATACTAAACATTAATCACAAATGCAGATTTGTAGCAGTGATTTTTAATTACAATTAGAGTACTCACATACTATACTACACATACTATAGTGTTCTCAGTTTACAAAGTTAAAAATGTTCTTACTGCAAGTACAAGGATTAAGTAAATGTGTTGTGTATTAAGGCTACACACTGGTGTTAAAACAGTATCATTTCACTAAATGAAAGAACGTAAACATTTGTAAAATATATAACCCTATAAGCTATGCATGGACATTGAGCACTAATGAAATGTTGGATGAATTCAATTTTACTGTAGAATTAGACAACAATGGTATACGATACCTTGAATGCAGTTCTTAAAACATATAACTAACTAATGAGAAGTTTTTAACTACATATCTACCGACTAAATAGCTTTTACGGTTCTTACCTAATGAATCCTAAATGAATTGACACAAAGGAAGGACCATGAAAAAATCTAGCGAAGGTGAAAATGATGATTCGACAGAAGCTAAATCAGGTAAAATAGCAGCAAATCTGTAACTAATTATTGAAAAACCTGAAACAATAAGTTCACATACGACTAAATTTATTGTATATCAAGTGAAAAAAGCTTTAAATCATGCTCAGATGAATTTCGAAGAAAGTATATACCTATTGATGTAAAGCTATCAATAAATCTTCAGCACGCCACAAGATTAAGGATTGAATTCTTTGAGCAATTGAAATCCAAGTTATGGCCTCAATCTCATTGTTGCAGGAAAGAATATTGCAACAATAAATAAAACCTACATTATGCAACAATTCGAATCTTACAACGTTTCTCAATAATCAATATCCAATTTATATTGATATTGATATCTATTGATTGATATCTATATATTAGTATTATAACAAAGAAGAATGAATTTAGAAACTGATACGACTTGACACAAACGTTTTTATAAACTACAATACATTTCATAGAATTCAACTTATTGTTAGTAATTGTTTAGACGAAAAGGAGGTAACCATTTAAGTGAAAAATAAATATTACCGATAATAGAAAAAGTCTGTATTTTCAATTTTGCATACGACAAGATCAAATCTTCCATCTTAAAACATTTTTAGCAGTTAAAATTGGCTACCAAAATATCTCTTACTTAAAGCACTGTTTTATGGAAATTCCCAATGTGTTAGTATTTTCAGGGAACGAGAAGTGGATTACACCTTCCTCTGTTGACCCAAAGGTGGAAGAAAGCAAAAAAGAATCTGAGAATAAAATCTCCACTAGAAAACTTAACAAAACAGGTATTAAATACTTACCTATGTCATTTTAAACGAGTTTACTTATAATTAGGTGTGTTAACTACCATGCTTGGGTATGGGCACAGAATTTGCCATGTATAATGGGCATATTCTGTGGGGTATTGGGTTTTTAATATGAAATAAAATTAATGATGTATCAATTAAATTATGAAGCAGATCCTGAACACAAGAATGTTGATGAAACAGAATCGTATAATGAAGAGGGGGAAGGGAGTAAAAAAGATGGATCTAAAGTTCAAAGCAGTACTAAAAATGCAAAAGAATCAACAAGACAAGAAAACCCAGTTTCATTAGACATCGGACAGTTATTGCCAGTTGCATCCGGAACTACAGATTTGGAAATATGTTTTAACTCACAATCAGTGAACCGAGAACATGATGATGTTACACAGAATACTGCTGAAGAATCTGCTGCTAAAGATTCAGTAGCTTTTGATCCTTCAAACGCCGAAGGGGTGCATGACTCCACTATACAATCTGGGGATACTTCCGTTGATGGTGCAGGTTCAGATCAAACACAAAACATTGTGTCTGAGGAGGTGTTACTTTTTCGAGAGACGACACCCACAGTAAATTCTGCTGTTAATAATACCGGTGGACCCGAACCCTCGATCTACAATAATGATATCTCCGATGAAGAAGTCCCTGGTGTTTCAGATGCGACGGCTTTCAGGCGACTTTATTGTAAGTTGTGGTTCGGTACATACTAGTTACTAGTTACTACTACACCATTCTCAACTAAAGTCAATGAGATGTATTCTGTATTGGAGTTATTTCTCAATATTCTCATAGACTTTTCACAGCAAAAATACCTGCCAAATAAAAGTGCTCAATGAGCTGGCTGCTTTCACCCCGTAGAAATACCATGGTGTTCTGAAAACAAATTATAGATTCTTACAAGAGATTTTTTGTTTTAGTTGTAAAGAAATGCCCAATCTGCAACCAAGAATATGGTGAAACCCATAACCGCAATCCAATTAAAGAGATGGGATGTGGACATTTCATGTGTAGATCATGCGGGAAGAAACCAGAAGGAGCAAGTGGTTGTTTGAGGTGCAAACAATTAGAAAAAGAGGTACCAACTTTTTATTTTGTAGTAGCAGTAAATGCGGTTAACAATGTGCCCTGTATATGTATATTGTCCCTAATAATAAACAATACAGTAATATAAAGAAATGATTTCTGTGAAATCTCATTTAAACAATTTTTGCATGGAATAATGTGTACTTTTTTCTACTGCTTAATTAGGAGCAAGTCTCATTAAATTTTTATTACGCATGTATATGTATAGTTTCCAAGAAGTTTCACAGAATGCTCGAACTCACTATTAACCATTAATGACATTGGATGGATAACAAAAAGACTGATTTATTGTTGGTATTGAGTATAATAACAAAATGACCTACCACTATAATAATTCTCTAATAAGAGATAATGAACAGCTAGTATGATATGTAGGAAATGGAACAAGTGTCAGGTAAGCTGATTTAATTGAGTTATAATGTCATTTCTTTCTTTCTCATTAAGTAATAGAAAAAATCAAGACTTTTAGGCACACTTAATTTAATTTTTTTTTAATATTCTGTCTGTAAAACAAGACTTTTTGATCGAAAGATTTAAAAAATCTAATTGTATGTAGTTTGTTTGCTAGTTTGTTTTATGTTTTTTTCGCTATTGCGTAAATATATTATTACAGAGTTCCCACATAAAACTTGCAGCAATTAATATACAACCATCTATAATGAATTCTCAATATAATGATCTCTTCCCTGAAGAATACATATGAATGAATTAATAAATATACTCAATTAATAGTTGCAAAGCATATAGGTGGGAACTCTGTGTACATCTAATCAACATAATATTCGTTTGATGAATAAACTGCATCTAACTTGTTGTAGGAAAAATAAACACATGCAGGACATTGAAAGTGCATTTAAGCAGGTACAAAATAACCGTGTAGATGCAGTTGTACAAACTTTAACTACCTAAATGCGTGATACACTTAAATGCTTACAAATGTAAAACGTTTTTTCTGTTCTCAGAAACTAGACAAAGCCAATAACACAAATCGTAACGCTGGAACGCAACATCAACTCATGTCTCTTTCAGAACCTGTGACTTTAGCTTTCGCTGATCATCTTATATCGGACGAGAGTGACATTGACAGTGATGATCCTGAATCAAAAATAAACTTTTTCCACCTAAAGATGAAGAAAAAGAGAGTAGACAGCTAGCTTAAACTTAATTTGATGGAGATATCTTTTAAGAGTAATATTTACTCCAATCTTTCTATGTTTTATTCAAGAAAAGTGAGACGTACTAATTGTAAGCCTTGTAAGTTGTAACTTATTGTTGTTTGTTGTGTAAACAGAGTACGTGAGACTGTGATATTTATTTATTAATTAATTGTTGCATTGTTGCGTTTGTATTTTAATATTTGTGTCTACAATGGATAATGTTCCAGTACGATTAGGTACAATATGTTTAATTATAAAATCATCATTAAGAAAAAGTGATCTAGTCAATGTATTTTGGTACTGTAATGCTATTGCGATATTACAGTTACGTAAGTATGTAACATTTCTTAAATAGTGAAATCATGTAAATACCTTATGAAAGTAACAATGTTCTTCAGAAGATATTGACAATTTTAATGTATTTCGTTTTATTGGTTTAATAATATTTTACATGCCATGCCTGGGTATTTTAAGAATTGCATTTGTATATAACATTTTCCCGTATTAAAAATGCTTACCTGAAACATAATTTAATTAAACCTAGTTAGTATTTAGCATTCACGTTTATTAACATGAAATATGAAAAATGGACAAACTGCACTCATAAACCAAATAAACATGAACTTCATTACAGCAAAGCAAAATACAGCAATTTAACTGATTATTCATAATAAAGTAACTTTTCACATTTTTGGGCGTATTAGGTGTGAGAAAGGCATTGTTAAGAATGTAAAAGGATAAAAAGGTTAAAATTGAAAGAGTAAAGGTATGAGGAAGCGTGTACCACCCATGAAAGGTTTTGGGGTATAGTTCTTATCTCTACCCCAGAAGTGCGTGCACAATATCAACCCTTTTGATGAAAAGGTTTGTGGGCAACCCACGGCATGTATATTCCTGTTGGAACTCGTACACTTCATTCTGCTAACAATTAGCAGTTGTAAAGTACCTATACTAATCGTAATGTTTACATAGCTGTTTGTATATGTAGGGACTGGATACTGGATGGATGGTAATTAAATGGATGGAAATGCTATGTGCAAAAGTAAAGCAATGAATATACATACAATTTACAGACACAGTAGAGCAAAGTATATTATATACATAGCCTGTGTTAATGTCTTACTTGGGCTAATGCCTAAATGCCTTCCCAAACAAGGTGTCAATAATGAATGGTGTAGGTGTGAATTGCATAAGAGAAATTAGTATGTGGAATTTTCATGTGCATTTACACGATATGAGCTTACATGGCCTATATATAAAAATGATTGAAAAATCTTTTGTGAACGATGTAATATGTGTGTATTAGTTCAAGTGCAAAAATTACTTGCTAATAAATATACTTGTACATGTGTATACAAATGTATATAAAATTAATGGAAACACAGCACCTTCTCTATGTGTCGAGGCG
>JAQFYB010004231.1:0-16866 GCA_034694085.1 Pogonognathellus longicornis | reverse complement strand
CATTTGTTCGAGAAGAGTCCCAGAAACTGTAGAGTTGATCAATAGGTGTACAGAAATGCTGTTGAGTTGAAATGAATTAGTTATGCATGAAAATTGTTGAGAAACATGGGATGCAGATGGTGGTTGTACTAGATGTGATCTAATATTCTTTGACAAATGACTGTATCTAGGTGTATGGTATGTATATACACTGAATACACTCCACCAATGAACAGGGCATGATGCATTGAAGTCATGAATAGAAAATGAAATCATGGGGAAAACTGAATTAACCATATATGTCTACAGAGAAAGTAGCAACCACTTAAGTAGACTTATTGTACAACGCAGCACTTTCCCAAGAGAACGGAAACACATGAGACTGTAAGATTCATTTTTGCCATACGAAGAAAGCCCACGCGTAGTTTATACATGTACAACATAGCTACTACTTACTTACGTGTGCGAAATCTACTACATCCATTTAGTTTCATGGAAATGTCTCATGTAAAAAATAAAATGGGTACATGCTACAAGGCACTCTGGTGAGTTGTATGCAGGATATAGTACGCCTACTTATTGTTAGCAGAGAAAGAAACAAACTACTAAAAGAATTATATATTTCACTTTTCACACAAGACAGATCTAAGTAAATAAAAATGCATTTACATTACAACACTACAGTCGAGAAAAAATTTGTCGTCTTTGTTCAAGGGATTTGAATTCTAAATGCTAAAGCTTATTGAGTGTGAAAGAAAATCTGAGTGTGCAAAGCAGAATAATACCAGCGCTGTGCAATGTAGTTCACGAAAGACACACACACGTGAAGAATAAAACCAAAGAACTTTACATACGAGAATTTAAAGTTTATAACGCTTTTCATAGCAAAGAGTCCATCTTAAAAATATGCACTAGCATGTTACTAACTACATGTACATATATACACACAAGTAGAAGCTAATGTATACACAGAACTATTGCTGTATAATAAAACCGTATCTGGAAGAAGAAGAGCGTCATCTCAAGAATGAGAGCCAATATGTTTGTGAAAAATGTCACATTTAACTGAGGCGCGTTTAGGGAAAACTCTAAGAAAATATTCATCTTGATTTGGCTGTCTACGTTATGTGTGTGGCCCTGGTATAAAATATATCTGTAAAGTGCAAGTTAAGTATATGGATGGACTCAAGTGCACTATATCCTCATAATAAGAGAAAGTTGCTGGTGTTCATGCGAACATTTGAATGTGTGCTTTAGCCTTGTCGGAGAGTTTAGGTAGGTAGATACGTGTAGAAGGTCTTGTCTCATGTTTAGGGAGTATGTAGAATACATATACATTGTATATTCCAATATGATCGTGTATTAGTGTATGGAGTATATACGGTTTGGTGGTGTGTATTGTCCTGGCTGGCATAGTATTCAGGGAGAGAGTGTGGAAGACGAACACGAAGACGTGCCATGCATAATTCATGCGGGTGAGCTCCCACTCGTGTAAAAGCCTCAGAGAGGAGTTGAGGTGAAACCTCGGTGAAAGAACTTTCCCGTCGCTCTTTGTACTATGTGTGTGTATGTCTAGTTTGTACTCGTCGATGTACAGCAATGGCAATGGAACACGAATGCCAAAAGAGTGCGAGTGGTTCCAGTTACTTTTCTCGTGTATACTTGTCATATAATATTCTAATGCCACAGTAGTGCTATGAGTAGAATGTCCTGGCATTTTCCAAGGGACCTCTTGGACTTCGTATTACTCTTTTAGTAGTATTATCAGCGTTCGATTTCAAATCCTTCACTTCAAGTAGGAGATTGTCTTTTGCGTAGGTGCATACCCATTTTGTATGTAACTTTTGTACATACTTAGGTTTTAGGTATTATATAGGTACTATGTATGATGTAAAATTCTTTTCTCTTGTTTTTTGCTGTAGAACTCTATTTTTATCTGTATTCAATCAAATAATGTCTGAAGTAACCCTAACATATCGCTCTGTAAGCCTTTTCTTCCTTTTTGACACCCGGGTTTTTGTAAGTTGTGAAGTACATGTGCTGTAGAGGTACTGCTGGTTGAGCTGCGTGTAATGTCATGGGGAAAAGATGTATTATATAGACACTGTATAGACAGAGAATCCAAGTTGATCTATGTTTGGTTGGGTCAGCTGGAGAAAAAACTCAACATTGCGTCACATCTCTTTGTCAGAACAGAACTACTTCCGAATCCAATTCTGTGTATTACATTTTATGAAGCATTTCTATTTCTATTTTCTCTTTTGAACTGTATCAATCATCTTTAAGACTTTCTTCTCTCCTGTCACTCTGTGTTGAAAGCCTTGTCCATTGCGTAACATTTCCAGAGAAAGGTTTCACACTCATTTCTAATGCTTCTATATACCAAAAGCATTTTATCGACTGAATTGTTAAGCGTAAAAATACTATATGAGTGTGTGTGTGTGTAGTAAATAATCTATCCTTGAGGAATGTTCTGTGGTCAATTGAAGAGTTGGCAGGTTGCACTTGGCACCTGCTCCCAAATATTCTTTCAGGCAGACCAGAAGTTGTAATATTGTAATCTATTTTAGCCTTGATGACGTAAAAGAAAGTAGCAAATGCTACAATACTATTTTTAGCAAGTTCTGTGGTAGTAGTAGTAACATGCAAGATTGGTAGTAATGATTAGCTTGCAGCAATGCTATAATACATATGGGTTTGATATAAGTGAAACGCATAATATAATTTATGGCATGACCTTTTATTACTTACGCTACGTATGTATGTTACAACCAAGATTGCTGCCAGAAGGAAAGAAACCTCCGAGATATATTTTCAATGCAGTATACACTAGTATATAGTAATATTATGACATGCCTACACTTTTACAGGCCAATTTCATTAATTAGTAAAGAGACCGAATTAAACTTTTATATAATTATAGCTCTGGTTCTTGTTCTTGTTTTACTCAGAGAAAATTCTTCGAAATCCAATCAGCTGCAGTTGTATGCAGTATAATTTACAAAACCTTTAGCTGTTTTGTTCCTGGTGTGTGTATACGATTACTTGTAGTATGTATGTAGTACTGTGTACTTGTAGTATTTTGTCGTTCAATAAAATTTACAGCTGTTGTACCTGTCAGAAGTCAGTGAGGTCCTACTAGTGAAACACACAAATACAGATGTACACAGCAGTAGTCTGCTAAAATGATTATAAGGGAAGTAACGATTTTCGTAACATCTTTAGTGCTTTAACAACAGTAGAACAGGATTGCTGAAAAATATATACGTTCTTTGCTTTGACAACTTTAGAATCGTAGAAGTTTAGGAATTCAACGTCTGTGGGATTATTAGCTTTTGAAAGAAGTCGCATTAGGAAGAGAGCTCTAGTTCTTTTCTCACTCTTCGCCTCAACAATCCAAAGTCTATATAATGTGTATCCATACTACTCCTAGAGTGTGTATCCACTTAGAATTGGTTCACTTAGGTTTAGAAGAGACTTCGGCTCCTGCCACTCTCATCTCATCCCATCTCACTTGAAATAGTAGTCCATTCCGGTCCGACAAAAAGGTTTCATTTCATTCAAGAGTTGAGTGCGAGGCAAAGATGTGAAAAGAAGAGCACTTGCACACAAAAGAGAAAATAAGCATTGGAGAAACAAGAGAAAAGATCTGAAACTCTTATTTTCTTTTTCATTGCCCTCGTCGTTAAACTTGGCATGTATGGCTACTAAGACTTGACTTCTTTTTCCTTGACTAGTTCCGTGTTGTAGATTTTGTCTTTCCTTTGGCTCATTGCAAACAATCAAACCAGAAGCACTAAGTAAGAGTATCTCGTCATTCTTTCCGTAAACTTTTTTTAACTGGCTCAATAGACTTTTGTCTAAACTGAAAAATAGGCAGGGCATAACTAAGGGCAATCAGTACATTCTCAGTGTGCTCGCGTCCGCAGATTGTAAAATTCCAAAGGACGTACGCTCCTAGTAAACTTGTTTTACCAAAGGTTAAAGTTACATTCACTTTCAAATCAACTAAGCAACTTAATGTTAACTTTCGTCAACTTAAAGAAGCACACAGACATGTTGGTAGAAAATAGAAAGCATTTCTCTTTTTCTAATCTGTTATACTTAGACCATACAGCAGCAGAGATATATGGTTGAGTTAAAGTCAGTGGGAAAAGCACTTGGAGTAGTTTTACATACATAGTATGTAGTTTAGTAGGGGTTGACAGATGAGGTCGATTCACAGTGATATGTATCAGTATAACTTCTCGTCTTAGAAAAATGCAAACTTGATATTGGTAATGCTGATATATATTTGCAATATTGCGTTAGAAATCTTTGATCCGAAACTATGTTACACAAAAGTGGCTACATAGTAGCCATCAGGTCAAAAATAAAATATTTTCTCCATAGAATGTTAAAATAGCCAAAAAGTCCCAGTATCAATCAAGTCGACATGACATGTGCAAAAAGTTAGATTGCTAAATCAAGGCATATATTCATCGTACTTTGAACTGACACCGTTATCCCATGCTTTTTGCAAACTGAAAGTATCTGTAGGTATAAAAGTGAAAGTGGCAAAATGAGAATAGGTGGCTGTTCTCAAACATAATCCAACCAACTGCAACTCCCGTCCCGAATAGAAACACGGCCAAGTTTAGGTGTGGATTGAATGTGGTGAGAGAGAAAAAGAAGTTGTTGAATAAACTAAACTTAACGCGAAAGAGCATTGGGGACGAGTTTTATCCAGCACAAAAATTTTTAAACGGTTTTTCTGCTGAAAGAAGCTTAAGTTTTTGGTGTTACTACTAGAGGCTATATTTATTATTTTCTATACCCACGCAACAGAAGATCTATATACAAGGCCATGTTTCACCGTTTTAAACGACTTTGAGAAGGAAATACGTTATGGTTAGTGAGAATAAAATATCATCATTGTATCTTCTATGTATAAGTGTGAATGGGAAAAGGGAGACAATGCACACAGGAATTTTCTTGCATGAGAATATTATCTATTCGTTATATTTTATTTATCTCAGAAGTTCTCCTGTGAAAGTATATTGCCATTATAAAACATTGTGATGTTTCAATGTGCATCCTTGAAGAAGCTTACTCAGCTACATACAATGTCCCTTTACATATAATATGATTTCCTATTTGCATTCTAATATTGTTTGAATTTTGAATAGACCCAATTCTGCTGTAATGCTCAGCAATTTCGTAGAAAAACGGGCAAGGTGAAAGGAAAGAGTTTTTAAAAGATGATACATCGAAATAAACTTACCATTAGACAGATGGAAACTTGTATTTGCAATCCCCCGTGGTGATATACAAGAGTAACTAACAATAAGTACGTCTTGTTATTTACACATCGTGTATATGTACATATAGGTAGGTATTAAGGTATGTAGCGTAGCCAATGCAAAAACCCAATACGACCTAAAGCAAACTAAGCGTATGCTGAGGACATAAAAGTATATAAAAGGAAGTAGCAGTTAACAAAAGTATTCACTGCTACTTTTCATTACACAGCTATATTCAAACTACTACCAATATACTTCGAGTATAGAAAGAAGCACACAAGGAGGAAATCCTAACAATATTTCTCTCGGGAGTTGGGTCGTGAGATAAAATGCTCTTCTTTCTTGTCGACCCACAAAATACGACAATGATATAGGTATAGTGTAGATGTATTCACATAAGCATTACAGTTTACAGTGTATAGTAAGTGTTCAATGATCCATAGATTCATAAAAGTGTCGCAGTTCAGCCAGTTCACCAGTCCATTCCACTACCATCTCCTTGTTTGTATTACGTAACTGCACTGCACTGAAACGAATTCCACAACCGAATAACCTGCTCTCGATTTATACGCTCCTGTTTATTCCAATATTAAACTTTAGATCAGTATATCGACCATATTTATTGCTTTAAACCTACACGTCTCCTGGAGAAACAATGTAGAGCAAAATACGTAGGTATGGTATGGTATGTGCATTATTGTCTTTTGATTCTATTAAATTAGAAACCAGACGAGAGGAAGATCATGCTACCAATAATGCTACCAACGGTATACGAACATTGTGTTTTAAGTATTCATATTCGTATAAGTTATATGATGAGAATTTGTAATGTAAATGCATTTGTTATGAAAATTGTAAAATTCCTTCATTTCCACCGGATTTCTTTGATGCTTCGTCCACGTGTATGCACATCAAATCTCTAATTTCCTGACAGTTCATCTTCCAATGACTTGAATTGTATTCAAGCTTTCCTAAGTCTATTTTATTCATAGAGGTATACCTACCAACCATTATAATCTCTAGGTAATACCATACCAAAGTAGATTTGGTCTCTAAAAGAGGTTAAATAAACAAGAATTCTTGACTTTTTTGTGAAATTCATTTCATAAAGAACATTACGTACAGATATTATTAAAGCACCAAGATATGATTTCTATTGCGATATAGAAAACCCGATAATAGAGCACAGTACCTAAATTTTTGAATTAATTTTAATTTGTAACATGGAAAATAATATTGTAAGGAAGTAGGTATCGGAAATCCTTAATTAAACGCAATTGAATATTGAGGTTGCTTCTTTGGTAAAACGGCAAAAATTTTGTTTATGATTGATATGACATTGGAAATACTTTTCCTCGACTTACTGCGGCTGTGTGTATACTGAAATGTTTTATTACAATTTTTGTTTGTGTACTTGACTGTATAGATGCTCCTTCCTTTATTATAAGTCGAATTCCTGGATTTGGATACCCGATTCGAGAGGGGATCGCACTGGCCCTGAAATGCGACATCGACGCAAATCCTCTGAGCCGTCCTGTTTGGATGAAAGGTAATTGAAAACATTCATTCCTATTTCGAACATTAAATTGGTGAATACGATGGCGATTAAAATGCGTCGATTTCAGTTAGATTACCTATTACCGTACGAATTCAGACTACAAAGCAATTCCCTCTAAACTATATCTACATACATATCTCTCTATTTCTCTGTACTTCCAGCTTATAAGTTGTTGTGCAGCACATTTAAATTTCTAGAGTTTGTAATACCTAGAAGATTTACTCAGCCGAGCGTTAGTTCATCTTCTTGTTGATTTAAAATAGCATTTGCAATGGATATTGCCATAGGCATTAAGATAAAATCTATTCATAGCTGAATGGCAAAGCTATACATACACTACAACAGATACGTCCTCGTAAAGGTCGCGTACCTATGCACATGGACAGCGATATAATATAACTGTATGTATATTCCATTTAGAAATGACGGAAAAAGCAATCGATTCAATTCAATTCAATTGGCTCCTTTTCTGTGTAAAGGCACAAAGAAATGGGTAGACAGGCAGATGGATAGATAGATAGATGGATGACTGAAATGGAATGCCCTAAAAACTCCCTATGCAGTCAACTTCTTCTTGACTCAATTCAAACTTGGGCTTTGTACACTGAAATCTAATTTGGTCGTGGATGCAAAAGCTTATTCACGAGTTGAATGCCATACCATTGGCATATAAATACATTTACGTACTACTTTCACCTAACCTACTAAGAAACCTTTTCCAACTCATGTATCTAATGCCTATAGGTACAATATCTACTGACTTAAGTGTACTAGTCGGATTTTAGGATTTTAGCAGAAAAACAGAAAGTATCTTAAGTATTATATTATGCACACTTTCTTACACACACACACATCATAGTAATATAATAGCTGATAGTAATAGTAGTAGGTACTTTCTGTTTGCATTCTGTGTAGTAAGAAGTACTACAAAATGGACTTGACTTCATTGTTGAAGACACTTTGTATAGAAATGCATTGTCTGCGCCAAGCTTGGTCTACAAGTTTTACAACTCTATCTAGGAAATTGGTAGTAAGATTTAGCATTACATGAATACTAAGCTGAAGCCGGAGAACATTACACTAAAACAGATTCCCCGAGCTCTGGTCTATTTTACTGTGTGCCACTAGTATCTGTATAAGCTTTAGTTTACTGTAATAGGACAGAGAGTGGGCCAGGATGAGATGAGCTAATGGTGGTTTACGCGCAATGAGATAAAGCCGTAAACTGGTAACATCACGGGTTTATGGCGTTACAACTACAACGAGAAAGGATTTCTCCAGCCCTGGATATGTTTGAAATTGAGCATTGCTGCACTTGGAAATAAAATAAGATAGGAAATAAACATATATAGGAGAACAGTTGAGTTCTGAGAAAAGGAGTGTAAGTAACTACACTAAAAATGGCTGCAATCGGCTCTGACTCTGATTGTGATGGGATGTGAAATAATGTGAGTAAAAGTATATCTCTAGCCACTTTTGAATGAAACTGAAGAAAGTAGAAGAAGGTAAACGAAGGCACGACTGAAACTGAAAATGTTATCGAAGATGGATTAGATGTGAATGTGATGTGAGTGTATTATAGTTCGTCGTACATAGTTGAGCTTGAGTTGATGTGATGTTATGTGATAGAGCCATCAGGAGGACTTGTCCAAACCATTTCGTATGATAATGGTGGATTTGGAGAACGCACGCAAGGAGATCAACCGAGTCAAGACAGGTTACAATGAGAATTGAGAGAAGAGCACCAAGCTCACCAGAGCACACTAAAACAACCATACAAATCCTACATATTATATACACACTTATACACTACTACACTCTTAGAAACCAAAAACTATTCCATTGGTCTTCTTCCACCACCCCGTCTATTTTCTAAAACTTCGCAGTACATAGTAAAGAAACTAAGAGATTGTATGTACACAATGTACATATCTGTGTACCACTTCAAACCTTATATGTATCAGCATGACATATTACACTATACAACTCACACAGTGTACTAATAGGACTCTATATACATAGGTACATACATTTGTACTTTCAACACAACATTTTATACTACAGTTGTTATGTACATACACATATACATTTCATAGATGTAGGCATGAGTATGGTAGTAGCAATAATATGAAAGTAGAAAGAAATGTTGCTGGTAGATTTTTTCGTTTCTCCTGAACACCCACCGATCTACACTTCTATGTACAGTCTACCACTTTCTGGTTTACTTCTGTTTTCGTGTCGCTTTCTCCTATTCTTTCCTTTGTAGTTTCTACACTCCTTCTTGTGCCGCTTCGCTTTTTACAAGGAGCTCCAGCATAGTAAAAAGGTGCCGGGAGCAAATAGCTTCCAGAGAAATACCTATATGTGTGTAGTTTCTCTCCCTTTTTTCGCTATCTTTCTCTCTCTCTCTCTATTTCTGTTCTTATAGTATAGGTACGTGTTTCAGACTCGTTTATACTTCACTCCGCTTTGCCATCAGAGCGTATTGATTCCACATCCAATCTTTTTCTTAGTTCTTGTTAAAGGTAGTATTGGTAGGTATAAGTTCTACGTATACAGATATATTTATGTAGGTACATATAGTATAGTATAGCAATTCTGCCTGGGATTCTTCAGTTTAGCTCTCAGTCAGTCCAAATATTGTTTAAAGAGCTCCTTTCCCCAACTCAGCCCACTGTTGTATTATGGCAGTGAAAACGTATGGTGAATGGAGTGAATTGCGATGACTTGCATCACGAGAAGTGAGAAGAGCCATGCATTGCAAACACTGAGTTCTTCTTGGGCTATGGTATAACTAATGCCACACAGTTCTCCTATGTCATGGTTGCTAAAATGTTCTCATTTTGTACGGAGAGTGAGGAGGATAGTGATGGGATAAAGATGTGAGCAGTGGTGCAATGGAAGGCAGCAGTATGTGGAAAGAAATGGCAGTCTTCCTTTTTAGAAAAGGCCAATCTACTCCTTGTCATTGCTTTACATAGATAAGCTCCCAAACTCTCCTTAGGTACATTTTATTCGCTCTCGGAAATTTCTCATGTGAACCTTTAAAAGAAGATATGATCGGTTTAACTCCCAGATTTCTATACGCATCGCAGTCATGTACTACATAAGATTTGTCGAGGATTCTTTCTTATGTATACTATGTATACTGTAACTAGACAGGTGAACTGTCTAAGCTCGTTCAAAATGTATAAATGCGCAAAAGCGTCTCAACTGGGTAAATAAAGGTATCGTTACGTCAATGCATGCAATGCCAACAAATTAAATAAAAACCATCCACACCCAGCTTTAAAAAGTAGGTAGTATGTAGGTAGTAGAGGTACCTATATATAGTAGAGCCGAGAAATTACCTAGAATTCGGTTCGAAAAAATATATTTACGATCTTTTCTGTATAAGTGGGTTTTTCTGTTTGTACTCCAATTTTTAGCAAATGGGTCGGAGCGTTTGTGTCTGTTAAAGTCCTTCTGAATGGTTGGGTTGACTGATTTTTAGCATTTTAGTATGGAAGCTCGAGGAGTTAAACAAAGAGACGAAGCGAATGGCTTTCTGTATGTGACTTTCTATGTCAACCTTTCAATGTTGTGCTAAAATAGCAGGAGTATGTGTGTGGTTTCTGGTTTTTGGATAAAAAGGTATGACTTTTAGAACGTGGAGAGCTAGACTAGTATGTAGGTGTCAGGTTACATCGGTTATAGCCTTTCTGGATGGAACTGCTAAGGTTGTGTCATGTCTATAATCCATTTTGAAAATTTGTGTGTCTATATCGGTTTGATTTGGGGCATGGTGTCTGCAATGAAATGTCTATCAGAAGAAACCAGCCAAGTCGTACACGTTAAAAGGCTCTCAACTCTATCTGTGGCTCCACTCATCCATTCACAATATGACTCCATAAAATGCTCCCCACATCAAAGGAGTCTGTCGAACCACTCTTTCTATTTGTAGTACTAGAGCATGAAGCCAAGCCGATGGAAACCCTGCTAGTATTTCTGTATGTGGTAGGTAGTAGATAGGTGCTGAATCGGTGTGTGTTCTGTAGGCACTCCGTGAAATATGCGAGAATTTTCTCCAAGTTCTCAATTCTCACTCATCTCAATATCATTTGCTTGTTAGCTTTATTTCTCTAATGTCTTACCTCAATCATTGTAAAACTTTTTATGCTTTCTCTTTTGTCTTAATTAAATTCAATGCATATGCATAGATTCTACAATATCATCAGATCCATCAGCCACAGCAGTTGTATTAAAAAAATGTAATGGGACTTCAAAGACAATTTTTAATAAATTAACATTTATACCACCACTAATTCTACAGTCTGTCAATAATTCTTTCAAATTATAGAATTTACGTTTCAAATGATAAACAGCGAGATTAAAGACGGGTTTCCTTTGGATTAGGTAACCTTATTTATTGCTCTACTTTTGTTTCAGATCTCTATTTTATTGATATGTTCTTCCATTGAGCTGCACAAAGAAATTATGCTGCTGTCACAATTATTGTCTCCTGGTATTATGTATAGAAAGACATTATAAAAAGAAATAAAAATGAAAAGCAAACCATTGTATAACATTTACATGCACGTATTGTGTATGTGACGCGTTGGGCTTTTACTGTAATTACATGCCAACGCAACGGGGTCTTTTTGTTAAAGAACAAGTAGGATATATAGGAAGAAAATGTCTTGCAGCATTTCCCTGAGTAAATGGTATCTCTCTCGAGTCTGAGAATTGCATTGCTCCAACAAACTTTGTATATATGTAAGGCTTTTCTCTATGATAAAGAAGGATTTTCATGTACAAACGAGTCATTTGTATGCATCCTGCGACTTTCATTGTCTTTAGTTTAATTTAATAATTACGGGTTTGGCTCCCTGGTTTTGAGACGGTTGAGACTTGAGTTGAGTCAGTGGAGTCTAAACCGAGATGGGAACAAATTAATGGGCGGATAGTGCAGTCAGCAGTAGAATATAAGTATAGAATTTATATTGCAAGTTGCTATGTCGTGAGAATACTGAGCTGAACAAGTATTGTAGCTTCTAGAGCGTGTAAAATGTACGGTGCATTTATTTGTATGCCGTTGCACTTGCATTTCATGCCACCACGATCAAAGTAACCAACAGAATAAGAATAAGCATACGAACTGTCTGAATTGTGTGAGGCTGAAGAAAAGCTTTGTTTTCCAATGCCACCAATATATAACCAACAACAATATATCACAACATATTTACAATTAGATCTCTCCAAATAATATATAATCCTTTATACAACGAATACACACAACCCACTACACGTATAGACATACTACTCTCTTAGTAGTATTATAGGCCATTTATATCTTTAAACGTGCATTTTAGTATACGTCTAAAGCTAAACTTGTGTAATCTTATGTATATGATATACGAAGGGGAAGAAAGCAAGAAATATCCAAGAAATACACAATCTAGATTGAGAACTATGTATATATACATGGTAGAAGTGTAGAATGATACGAAACGGGAAATACACTTATGTTATGTTTGCTTGTTATAGAAAGAAAGAGAAAAGAGACGAGATAGCTACATGTTATATATTTGTTGCATTGTCTGCAAGTTTTCCCAGTTTCTCCTTTCCTTGTTGGAAACTTTGGACTAACTAAATTTTATATACATACATATATACATTTGTACGTATAGTACAGTGTACGCATGTAGCAGAGTAAGATTTCTTGGAAACGTCGGGCGAGAGTCAACCCCTTTTTACTTAGTCGCTTTCTTTTTGCGGCTTATACTTTCCGACAATCAGTATTGCTTACTTATACACACATAGTTTGTCTCATAGTAATATTTAGCAGCTTGTGTTAGCACTAGTATTGTACATAGTATAACAAGTTTCATTTGAGTTAGCACTACATTCTTTTCCTCTCCCATTTATATTCCAATCTAGTATTAATGAGACATTTTATTTGTTTTTATTTCGGTTGGGGAAATAAATGATAATAGCATTAGAGCGACAAAGTCTGTCGCGAGATGAAACTTACTAGGCAACTATTTTCGACTATGGTTATACTGAAAGTCCTACTAATAGCAGACACAACATAAACATAACCCTTTTCTTTATTTATATTAATCAGCATATCAAACCAGTGCAATAGTAAAAGAGTGAGAGTGAACGTTGTTCTTAAATACTACAACATTGCCCCACAGTTGTAGGTTTGTAGGAGTTCTAGCATGGTACATAACATAGCTGGCAAATAAATAAGTTTTTATTTCTTACAACGTTTTATTACCATGCACAAGCTCAAAAAAGAATACATATCTCTAGAGTATATGATGCATGCATGTTCATCTCACCGCAAAAGAGATGCTGATGCGTATAGCTAGTTATATTTGTAATGATGGAGAATGAAGAAATTACTGATGTACCTAAGCCTAGTAGGTACTTGGAAAAGGGTAAAGCAAAAAGTGTTATTTCAAAAGTTGGTTTGATGCAGTTACAGTTTAGTTATTATTATGCGATGCTTGGGGTGAGATGAGTTTATGGAATCCATCATTTGACGTAGTGAATACTGAACGTTGGTTGACAATGAGTTATTAGGCAGAAAAGCCTGTCTCCAGTAGTCAACGAGCTGGAAGAAGTTGCCTTTGTTGTTTCAAAAGTTGAATTGAGTTGTGAAACTTTTTCCGACGCGCTCTACAATGCATCTCCAGCTGAAATGAAACGAACGTAACGACTAAAGAGCTGCTATTGTTTCTTAATATGATGTGATGCTTATATTATACACGAAGATGATTTAGAATATACCCATATATCACTCTAGATTTTGTTCGTGTGTGTGCGTGTGCATGTGAATTTTCTTTAGGCAGGTACTTTTTGAAATATATGTGTACATTATGATGTTTGCGAATGATTGTTTCTAGTATGAAAAACTTCCTCTCACTTTCTCATTGTCATCAAGTGCAATTAATGTAATTGAAAGCAGCGCTATGGGATTTTCTCCCGAATCCCCCACTAAAATGTTGATACTTCCGAATTGTGGAGTGTTTGTGCCAGGAGAATGTAAAATAGGCAAGTAGAATGTATTTATATTTACACGTAGGTATCCTGACATGAGAAAATGTTTATTATTTTAAAATGACAATTGTCGATACACTTATCTGTTGCAGCCATACTCAATTCCGTGTTAACTACTGCTGATCATCATTATAGTGTGCACATAGAAAAGCTATTGACGTTCTCTTTGGGGATTTCAGTCAGGGCTATAACATAAATCTGCAATTTTACTACTGGCAAGTCAATATGTTGTAAAGGCACATTGTGACTCGTAGAATACTATATGCAGGCATGTATGTATGTATGTAGTCGTGTCCAATCCACTTCCCCATTCCAAGAGAGATATTTTAGGTAAAACGAGGGTGTGTTTGTGTAGTAGTGTGTGTACAGAGTTTCTTTACGTACGTGGTGAGATGTTCTAATGTAATGTAATGTACGTGTTTTTGCAGATGGAGGCGAGCCACCGGTGCCCCAGTCAGATGACGGTTTCCTCAATTTTACCACAGTAGAACGAAATCACACCGGATGGTACAAATGTCTCTCGCATCATCCGATGGGCAAATTCTCCTCAGTCGGATACTATCTCAACGTTCGATGTAAGTTTTATGTTGTCATGTCCCTTCACGACTACACTCTCAACACTAACATGTATATATCTTTTTACTTAACTACCTAAACTACATATTTTCTATTATCAAACACTATGTTTACAATATACCTTTACTACCCGTACAAACTATAGCATGTATGTTCATAAAGTATAAGTGCAATCAGACTCAGATACAAGTAATGTACTTTTTGGCCGGGTTTACATTTGCTTTTATAGCCACAAGGGTATTTCCACTTATTACTCGTCCCGAAAATCATATTACCGAAAGCTAAAGCTGCTACTGAGAAAACATTGCATGCTGTGATAGTAGTATTGGGTATTGTAAACCAAAGGGAGCTAGTTAGGACTCTCTTGAGCAATTTCCAATTTTGGTGGTGTGTTGTATTAGTATTAGCACTGGGGACAAAAATAGTAGTAAAAACTTTACGTAGAGATGAGACAAGAAAACTGAAAGGGGAAGAAAGAACCCGAACTGCCACAGTTTCTCAGAAAGAAAAGCATTACCATCAGCAACCGTTGAATTCTTAAGCAGTAAAATTGAAAATTGTACAAAAGCAAAGTGTACACTATTGACTGAAAGGAAGCCAATTAAACGAGAAAAATGTGGCGTCTTTCTTTTTTCTAAAGTGAGGAAATGAATGGATAACAATGAACCCAGATGACATAATAGCTCACAAAGTCACAACATTTCTATTTTATACAGCATAATGTACATTCATACTAGAAACACCCGTGTAACACTCCAACTTAAAGCTTTAGTTTGTACAATTTCCTATATAAACCCCAAACTCGCTGGTTCTAAAATTAAATTTTCTTGTGACAGACGAACCAACTATAATTCATCAACCTCCGCCGCGAATCGAAGCTAATTTGGGTGACAAAGTTCATATGAAGTGTGATGCAGACGGTCGACCTTCACCAGCTCTATGTTGGTCTCGTATTGGATATGGAGGAACTTTGACTTCCGTAGGCTCTGGCCAAGAGCTCATCTTAGAAAACATACTCTACCAAGAAGCCGGCAATTATCGTTGTGTTGCTCAGAATCGATTAGGTTTGGAGGAGAGACGAGCTGCGACGCATGATATTGCACTGGTTGTGACAGGTACAAAGCTTCTCATCCACCCTCTACTTCCTACTTCCTCAATATAGAATTTTTTACTACCTAGGTTAGCTAAGACTATAGTATTAAAATAGTACACTTTGTTTTAAGTCCTATTCCATGTGTATTAACTGTATAAGTAAGGAATTCTACATATACAATGGAAATGTCAATATCAATTTAAGTTAAAAATATCTCTGCGTATAGAACTAATAGCAAAGGAAGAAAACAATTCAACGTTTACTGTGTATAACTCAAGGTTCAGCATAATATACGTATGTGCTTAAACATAGTTTAGTGCATACTTTACCCTTTAGAACATTTAGAGCTTTATTTTATACCTAATACATGACGAAAATAGTAATTTTACATAAGATTATGCTGCGGTATGCTTTTTTCCGTGAAGTCAAAAACATCTTAATCTTGGATCAAGAGAGACTTGCTTCCGCTGCTAACGTTGTACGAGTGAATACACTGCTAATGTAATTGTGTACGGCACAATGTTAGTTACTATGTCGGTATGTACATAGTACAGAGGTATATATGAATGATTTTATAATGGAAACTGCAATATGTATGAAGTGTAAGTGTAAGCAAGTGAAATTCTGTTGAGAAAGCAAAGTTAGAATGGTATAAAGAGAGAGAGAGATAGAAATATAAGTAGACTTTACTACCAGTCCCCAGTCTGTTGGAATTTATGACTTTATATCCTTAACTGCAGATTGCCACTGCTTCGTAAGTCAATCAACCTTATACCGAATTGACTTTCCTTTAATCATGTCGGATTGGATTCCCTGTAACTCCTATCCTATGTCACTAAGTCAACCTCATGATTTCCCTCGCAGATTTGATATACTGTGCTAGCAACCAGATGTAAGTCTTCTCATTGGGAAGGTAGACATTTTACTAGGCACATTGATTTATAAGGGTTCTGCAGTTTCACGGTCAACATAAATCACTCACGCTGGCAGTGGCAGTCTACCTTCTAAATCTGAATAAATATGCTGTAACAATGAAGAAATTAAACCATGTGCATGGTGCACGCAGAAATGTTGCATTATACATATTACCGTGTGAACATATTTTCTGCAGTTTACTATGCCCGCAAAAGATGATCATCTGTTTATTGATTTCAAAGTAATTATAATAAAGTATGGATTTATTTTAATAAGCATTACATACTTTGATAATTATAATATTTTATTTTAATTTGACAATAAGAGTTAATACAATAGTGTGAAGCCACAGTTTTCTGTGACTTCTTTCCCTCCGAACCCGGCATGTATACAGTGTATACATGCATCCCCATCCC
>JAQFYB010004230.1:0-16867 GCA_034694085.1 Pogonognathellus longicornis | reverse complement strand
TTTGGGTTCAAATAGACTGAAATTTTAAAAGGGGAGTAGATAGTATGATTCCTCAACGTGAAAAGAATGTGACTTAATAATAATATAAATAATATAATAAATATAATCAATTATAATTAGTGTAGAAGTTAATTATTTGATTTTCATTAATTTTGTTGCAGTAAATGTTAACAGCATTTAAGAATTCAATTACGCAATCTATCATTAAAAATTTGCACAAACGGTCACAATTCGGACTTTTGAAAACATGGCGCTAATATTGTTAAGTACCAGTGCATGGCTCGCCTGAGGCGTTTTTTGGCCTTGCCTTTTCTGTCCGCCTACAATACACTTAACTCGTCACATGGAATCTTTAACACTTTAACCTATTAAAAATTCGAAACCTAATTGTATCGATGACAAAAAGTCATTTTTGCTGCTATTCTTGGTACCTACCCTATGTATTAACATAACCTACTCATGTTATAATCTCATGTGATGGCTTACGTGACTCTCACTGTAAAGTAGCAAGCATAAAAAGTAGCTGTGGCTAATTAACCTGAAATATTTGTCTGTATATAAATTTGTATTACTTTGTAAAATTTAATTAACTATACTTACCAACATCAACAATGAAAACTTCTCTACCATCTTTGTTTCTGAACTTTAGCTTGCTCACCACGTTACTGTCGATTAAATGTTTTACTTTATCATAGCTTGGATACGCACATTGAAATATATTCAAGTGTTTCCTTCTCATATTGCAGTAGTTAATTATCTATAGAGGAATTAAATATTAATTTATTATGGTAGTAATATGATGTACCATATACGCAATTAAATTTAAATTTCTGAAATAGATCGAAGTTTACATACCGTTTTGTAAGCTCTTTCTGTGTTGTATTTCCTTGCTCGAACGAAGCGCAGGAGAAAATCTTCATCATGTATAGGAAACTCGTTTAAGTCTGTATGGTCTACCAATATTACATTATTATTTTAATTTTATAGTATATACTTAGAAAAATTGCCCCCTCTCCGAATGGGCCCAAATACTGTGCCCATGCAAATCTCTAATTGATGCATTTGTTTCAACGTTTTATCAGAGATGGGAAGATTGCTGTTGTCAAAAGGAATGGGCAAAATACATTGCTTTCATAATACAACTGCAAATTACAAATACATTTACAGGCCTAAATACACAGGTACTGTAAAATAAAAATATTTTATTTAAAAAACATTTGCTTTGAGTCAACACACAATACAAACTATAAAATATGTATTTTAACTACATTTTAAAATACAAACTACTCATTTCTCAATGTAAGCCTTCAATTGAAGGCAAAATATTTTCAGTTTTATATACCTATATATATATATTTGTCACGCATCACCCTAAATGTGGTTCAATGTGTCACAAGTCACTCCAAATATGTCTCATGGTGTCACACACTGGCGTTCTCAGCGAGGCAAAGGGGACAATTGTCCCCCCCCCCGGAAATCCGGGAAAAGGTGGTTATTTTATGAAAAAGTATATAAAATCTCCAAATTTTTCGCACTACGCGCGATTTTTATGTAATTTAGATTGATTGGGAAAAGTACACAGACATACAGACAGATGACAGACAAACAGATCATTTCTAATAGGAGCTGACGCTAGTAATAATGAGAATAATAATATTGCACAGGTACTCAAAACTTTCTGTGACGGTTTGACGTCTTAACGACCGCTCTCGTAACTCTTCTTAGTTGTAATATAACACCAATTATTTATTTACAACATTGAAATTATATGCACACACATTCAAGTGGCGATAAAATTAAAATCACATTTTTTTAATTTATCAAATGATAAAATATCACCTTTAAGCAGATGTCTTAATTGCAGTAAACAATTTTGAGCTCTTTCCAGCTCTGCACCATCTGCAGCACTATTATCTGTCATTGTAATTATTAATATTAATCGGCAAATAAAGTATGTTTTGCAAACTATATAAATAACACAGAATTTGATTATTCCAATTCACTCTCGTATTTGTGTGTTATATACAATATTACTGGACGTATTAATATATATATTGCATTATTTTTACAATGAAATGAAATTCACTATTTTTGAGTCGATTTGCTCATGTAAACTTTACAAGATCAGGGGGGATAGGACAGAAAATAACTGTGTATTCAAAAGAGCAGTAGGTATCGTTGTCAAGTGCTGAGCAAACCAGATAAGCAATTCGTGCTTAGATTAAAGCAGTGATAAGTAATATTTGTAGAATAATTAAATTGTGAATGCAATTTCAATTTAGTAGCAAGTACAATTAATTATACAACATATATAATGTATACGTATACGGTGTAGTGTATAGCTTATTAACTTATTATAGAATATTAGTGGTTTTGTGCCCGCTCTCCGCGCGGGGAAAGAAGTGCATGCCATGATTGCAAGGTATAATGTTAGGCCGGCTGCGATGGCTTGTGATAAATCTAGACAGGTGGATAAATTTCAATTTTAATAATTTGTTCATATTTCTGTAATTTTTATCAAACTCATTCTTATTCCATTTGTCCATTTTTTTCTCAAACTGAGTTCCCAAAGTTGGAAAAAAATTGGGAAATTTGGGAAACGTGGAATAACTTGACTAATCTAAAAACATTTGAAAAATCTGGGAAAGATAAAAAATACTGAGAAATCTAAAAACATTTTGGAAAATCTGCAGGGTATTTTTGGAAATATGAACAATATATTTTAGATATACCTATAAATTTAGTATGTACATTTGAATTAAATATTATCTGTAAAAATATTTTCTAATATTCATATAGTGATATCAATTGCTATCTATTTTAATTTTTTGAAATTATGCGTTTGCATAGACCGTACACAGAAAAATTGAATTTATATTATTATTCATCTTGTGAAATCAATGAATTCAGTAATAATGTTAGCCGAATTGAAGTATCTTCTGCTGCAAATATGGTTTTTCCGGGATATTAGGAATTTTTGGCTTCGCCCCTGAGGGGGGCGGGATAACGTTGGGAAAATCGATTTAGGTTTTCCGAGAATAAAACCGAGAAAACCGAAAATTTACCTTACATCTATTTTCAAATATTAATACGTTATTGGTGTTTTTATATTTGTATTTTTTTACTAATGTCATCCCTTTCCTAAACTTAGCACCATAACCTTTCTCTATTTTAGTTTTCAAAAAATAATGCTTCATATATTTTACTTTTCAACAAATAAAAATGTTAATACCTTCTTAAAAGTTTTCTTATTTTCTTCAATTTCACAACTCTCCTTCTGTTTATCTACTTTCTTTAAATTCTCTTTCCCAACCTTTTTACTATTTTCTAAGTATCATGAAATTCATTCTTTCACGACCTTCCTTCTATTTCTCTAATTTTCTAGTAATTTTTTGTAATATTACATATTACATACGTGTGCTTATCATTGGTTATTTACTCCACAGTCTGTCTGGTAATTCTTTCGAAATCAATCAGGTTAAAGATACACCTACCATAACTTTTGTTGTATCCGAATTCTGTCTTCTACTTGCTAAACAAAATTGTATTGGTTTTGATACTCAATGCGTTAAGTCTCATAAGGCCGTTACTGTGAGTGATACATAATATAATGTAGTTGTTACTGATTGCATATGGCAAGTTTATATAGATATCGAGGATTAAAGAATTCGAAATAATATGATAAAATTTCTGTTTCCGGGTTTACCTATGTACCTATTTAAATATTACATGCTTATATCAATGTTGGGTTAGTGTAGTTTTAATTTCAATATTACGTATGTAGATACCTACGTATGAGGTTTTATTTTCAGTCGGAAATATTTTTCAAAAATTACAATAATTTTTCAATTATTTAAACTAAAAGCATCACTGACCACCTAATTTGCATTTAACGATTTTATTCTAGTGGGTATATAATCATATTATATATGAATATTGTATATTATTACAATGATGCAATAATATTGACTACCTACCATTAAAATTGAATGACCACAGTCAGTACTCACTAACTCACTGCTTTAACTTCCTTGTACAATCTCAAGGTCCTTTGACCATTGCTTTGAGTGTCTACTGTCTAGTCACGCAGTAGTTATAAGCTACAGTGTATAATGAGTATTAATACTGTATATACGTATTTACTTGCACTTACATCTATATTACCTATTAGAGAATGATTTGAATGGGTTTTCGCTCTCCAGACTTTGCTCATAAACATTATTAAGTGGTGGAGCCACTTCTTAGCAATGAAAGACAGAAAAGCGGATAATATAATATGGGAAACTGTGAAAGAGTCTAGGAGAAACGTTGTATTTTGTATGCAACGTAACTCAAGAACGTATAAACCAAATTGGTCCAAACTTCACAGATGTCATCCAATGGTTTCAACAAAGCTCTCAGTGAAAACCTGGGCCAATCGGTTACATCTTTCATGACCTAGGTCACAGATAAAGTCACAGAAAATGTTCCAACAAGGTTCACGTGTGTCCTAACTCAAGAACAGGTGGACCATATTGGTTCGTATTTCCCATTGCTTATCTGGAGGTGTCAACAAAGGTGTCAATAATTATGACAACAATTTGGACAATCAAGGGCGTATACAGAGTGGGCGCAGTGCAGCAGGGGGCACGGAAATATACAAAAGAAAGGCAATTAAAAAAATGGGAGGGCAATACATGGCAACAATGATGACAACAATTCGGTCAAGGGCGTATACAAGGTGGGGGCAATTACCCCAGGGCAACAAATATGCAATATGAATGCAAACGTCACTTTGGGAAGGCAATACATGTCAACAATGATAACAATTGTTGACAACAATTTGGTCAAGGGCGTATACAGGGTTAGGGCAATTACTCCAAAGGAAAAAAGTTCCTATAGGTCTCCCACCACTTTACTATATCTGTTTTACTATGGTTTATTATATTTTCCTTGCATTCACTCATTTCCCCTCGCAGGCGCCGATTCACTAATAGTAATAAAATATAGACTTTACGTGGAGTATGCAAGAGGAATAGGCTGAGTCAGGAAAATTTAGAAGGTTATTGTGTTGTTAGTGTGAAAAAGTTAAAATAAATAAAATACGTATCAAATATTGTGTGCTCACTGCTCAGTCCTGATTCCTGATAGTATCAATATTGTGTATATCAATATGTGTTATGATGAAATAAATAGAAACTTTCCATTGAAAAATATTCCTGATAGTATCAATAATTTCAATAGTGAGCAGCGGGTTGCTTAGAAGATGCACTGTCTTAATTGAGGTGTGAATAATCCCTGACATTCTAGCAGCATGAAGCTACTTATATTTCATATTTCATTGACATCTTTAGTCAACTCAACTATAATTCTACTTTTATAATTAATTACAGTGACTAAATTGCTATTCCTAAAGCGACGCCGAAATGTGAAATGCAAAAATGATGATCGTGTTAAAAAAACTACTCAAGTAGTAAACAATAAATAGGACAATAGGATGTATAATAATAATTTACTTTTTTCTTGGCATAAATGATAACACTGGATTTTCGCATCCGCAATAGTAGTTAAAGCAAACCGTTACCATTGACATTAGGAAAAGTGTGCTTTATCTATAACACAATACGACTGTCTTTATCACAGTATAAACACATTACACTTTACGTACCAACCTATCAGACCACATTCTAATATAAAGCACATTTCTCACGGATTGCTGATGGCTAAATTTAAAAATAAAAGTATAACCATTATGACATTGTGATTTGGAAAGCGTGATAATCACATTACGGCGTCGTGTACGACTGATTTTACAACAGCTATTTTTCTGGAAGACCTATAAGAGTTTCTGTATTTGAACTTGTGACAAATATTATATATCGCTAAACTGGGCATTACATGACTGAAAGTAAAAAAATCGCTCACATGAAAATGAGCAAGTCAATTGATAATTTCGCATTGTGACCGAGACAAATAATAAGTAAGTAATATGCTATGAAATACAAACGTATTGCATTGTGGAAGCAACGATTTATAATGAAATGAGAGAGTGTTTGATTATCAACTACTGAGTAATACAACTTATATCAATCACTGACTATTCATTAATATATACATGTTATACGGCGTATCGTAATTACTCTGTAAACTTCAAATTAATTTATCATGTACATGAAACAATATTTTATAACCGCACCAACTTCATGTACAGCATATAGAATGTGTAACCAAATAAATACAAATTGAATCCAAAGTATTACTAAACTTAGGTTACTGGATATTCTCAACATGTACTGTATTAGCTTGGTAATCAATTTTGACTAATGAATTTTAAATCTCAATAACTTCCATACCGGGCAATTTCTGGTAATTCTGTCAACTGGGTAGGATTGGTGGGACATTAGACTACCACATGCATTAAAAATCTCCCTGACCTTTGGAACCTTGTGAATCCCATGTACATTACTGCATGGATTTTATTCCGCTTTATATGCAATAATGCTCTGCAGATGTGCTTTGTCTTGATTGAGGTATTATTCACTTATCGTTTGTTCAACTTAATGGTTGAAGGGTTGCGGTTGGAGCTATAGATTTCGTTGTCACCAACGCTATCAAAAACTTTTTATTTTAGTAATATATTTAAGGAAATGACTTGAAACAAAGACAGTGTACATAGCATTAATTATAACTGATGTTATTGCTTGTATTCTTGTATGTGATCCTGTACAATCTCGTTGTGACGTGTAACTACATTGAAAAAGTTACCAGAAGCGACCGTTAAAAACCGGGACACATGCATGGCAGGTACATTGATGTACATGGAATAAAACCGTTAGCTATTTTTCAGCTGACGGGATTATTACAAAATCGACCGCAACTGTCGCCACAAAAACTTTTATATTTACTGTTTATCAACACTGCTTATATTAGCCTAGATAGCTTTCAAAAAAGAGTTACACTGTATTAGTTGTAGATTGATTTGTAAAAAAATAAACCGTAGTAAAACGGGTATAGAAAAGTGGTGGAGACATTTGGGGTAATTGAGACATATTTTTGGGACCTTCAATCAAGACAAAGCAACTCTGTTGAGCACTCCATTATTTACAGTAAATATATATAGAGTAAATTTAAACTGTTTCGGGCAAATTAGGGAAAGTTGATGAAAGAAAGAAAGTGCATTTGAAAAAATTTAAGGAATCGAGGGAAGATTGGGAAAATGACATTTAGGAAAATCAAAGAAGATGGATGCTTGGGAAAGAGTGAATTTGAATAAATTTAATGAAATAGCGGAAAGGTACGGAAAGGATTAAAATAAAATTAGAGAAATTCAAGAATAGTCGGGAGGGTGCGAAATTGGATAAAATAAGGGAAATCTGAAAATATTAACAATAACAGTTAATAGACCAAGAATGGACAGATTTCTGAAAAATAAACGTAGAAAGGGGGGGGGGGGGTGATGAAATTGCGAAGAAATTAGAAATAGACGGAGGTTGGAAAGGGATGAAACGAATACAAATTGCACACATAAAACAAGTGTAAAAATTTGAAATTTTTGAAAATAGATTTAATGTGTGAAGGGGACAGTTTTTTCACAGTCATATAGCGGAGGGTGGCAAAATCACCTTTTTTTGAGATATCCAATGCATTCTGGAGAATGCGCTTTGGCTACGCTCATGATTGGGGCCATTGTCCCCTCCCTGTATACGATATTGATTGTCCCAATTTTGTTATATTTTTTGTCTGTTTTGTTGATATGCCCAAAATACTTTTGCGAAAATTGAACTAGTTTTAGTGTTCATGTTCTGGAGTTATGACGAACGAAATCCCACTTGGAACATGTTATGTGACCTTTTCTGGGACCTAGATCCTGACTTGAAGAATGTACTTGATTGACCACATTTTTGATTGATACCTTTGTTGAAACCCTTATATGACATATTTGAAGTTTGGACTAATTTAGTGCATAAGTTCTTGAGATATGTCTCACACATACGGAAAGGCAGAAAGACAGACAGACAAAATCTAACGTTTCTAGGCTTTCCCATATGTATCACCCGCTTTCCTCTTTATCATTCCTGGCTCCACCACTTACTAATATCAAGGACTGTCCATAGTTCATAGCTCATTTTATTAAGTATCGGAGAGCGTTGGAGATGCTTTATGGGTTCAATTTCTGTCTGTCTGTCCGTCTGTTGTTTGTTTGTTCAGCAGAATAACTCAAGAACGGATCAAATAAATTCGTTCAAGGTTTCCAGATTTAATCTGGAGGTTTAACAAAGGTGTGGTATAAAAATGGAGTCAATCGGTTCCTTCCTTTGTGACCTAGGTTGCAGAATCTGTTTGTTCGTTCGTTCTCGTTCTCTACGTCACCCGTGTATATATCTGTACAATCATGTTTAATGGATGTAGACAAGAGACATGCTCGGGCAACTGTTCAGGGATGAAAAAATCGAATTCTGATAACTGTACAGGGGTGAAAAAATTGAATTCTGAGGGATGAAAAAATTTAATTCTGGTAACTGTGCAGGGATGAAAAAATCGAATTCTGATAACTGTACAGGGGTGAAAAAATTGAATTCTGAGGGATGAAAAAATTTAATTCTGGTAACTGTGCAGGGATGAAAAAAACTAAATTCTGGTAACTGAGCAGGGATGAAAAATACTGGTAACTGAGTAGAGATTAATTCTGAAAAACATTGTTAAAAAATTATTCTTAAAATACTGAAAAAAATTCTGAAAAAAAGTTAATAGTGTTAAGTTCGAAAGTATATAGTTATATAGTACGCTCTCCAAATCAAATCAAATCATTTATTTTCAAACACATACTAAGCCCTTACGAGCTGATCTACCGCAGTGGACATACACGACACTTCCTTATATCCGTTTCAATGGTTTATTTCAAGTACAATTAATAATCCGTACAAGTCTGTTCTCCAATCATTACACAAGCTACAGTGCAGTAGCGCAGTTGTGCTACTCCTGGCACAAGCCAAATCATTTTATAAGAATTCAGCCATCTAGGTTACATATCAAAGCCCATTGCTTTTCAAAGTAGTTAACTAAGTAATTGTTTCTATTAGATTTTATAACAATGCTCACGTAAGAATTAACAGAAAAATAGACCTCTGATGTCATGTATAGTCAAAATAAATTAAATTTCTTTTTTTGGAAATATGGTTTGATTCTCTTTCTCTGTTTTACAAAATTGTGTAATGTGAATGGTGTCGATAAAATTTGTAGCGTGAATTCTACCGATTCAAAGTCGTTTCTACAATGCACAGTAATAATTATATACGAGGACGAAAAAGTAAAATCTATTTCAGAACACTTCATACCTAGTTGCGATAAATACTATGAATCTTCTTTGGTAGTGACCTCGACAAGTTTACAAATTGCTCAAAAAATAACCTGTGCTTCGAATCGACCCATTTTTTTACAATTGCATTTTCAGCGAGGAACTGTACAAGAAGAATACATGGACGTACATTGGGGTCGTAACATTTCCATTTTCCATGACAAAGGGACGTATATTTATGAACTATACATTGCTCCTCCGTTTATTAATCGTCCGGTATACAACACACCTTTCATAAAGTATGAGATATTCACATATTTCCCAAACATGAAAATCGAAATACTTTGGATTCAAAGTAAAGGTAACTAACTATACAATACTTAAAATATATTTTTTTATGTTATACAGCGCAATATACACGAAGCACTTTAATTGAGTTTCCATACAATGCACCGTAAATTATGCTATTAATGGTACAAATTAATATATTCTACGACTTTCGTCGTATAGATGTCCATAAAATATGTCTAATGTTGCTTCTTAATTATGCCTACTTATGCTTATAGGTAATATTAAAAATATAATGAGTTAGATTAACTGTATTTATAAAATTATCATCAAACTTAAATTTCATATTTTCTTACCACAGATTTTACTGGAGATTTTATTTTGAGTACGGCTTCTACAGAATTTCAGGAAGCTAAAGTTGATCTCATCGCAACCGACGAGATTGTCAACATACCATGCTTGTCTAATCACTCATTTTTAAAAAGAATTTTAGATAATGAAAGTGGAGAGAGTTTAGAAAATACAGATAAATATTATAACGATTCCGACGAGTCTCTCGACACAAATGATAACTCATCACTATGGTATAACGAACTCAGCGGCTTCCATCTAAATACCTCTGTACATCACAATTGGGAAGGAACGTATTCCTGCTTTTTTGATTCGCAGAAAACAGTGGGCATCACCATAAACAGGCAACCAAGTTAGCATTGCCTATATCCAAAACATGTCTATTATGTACGTACCTACTACTGTTCACTCTATATTTTAATTTTTGTATTAGATTTTACGTGGACAACAGACTTTCATCATATTTATCAAAACGCGTCAACATTAAAACCTCCATTTTTTTTAGTCACTTTGGAAACTGAAAGCAAAACAGACATCATGGCTCGCAGTCAAGAAACCTTGTTGGTTTTAACATGCACTAGCAAAATGGGGGAGGTCGAATTTCTATTCCAAAATAATTCACGTTGTTTCAACAAAAATCCTAACGTAGTATGCACAGGTTGCAAAATATTTTCCAAACCTAAGAAATCATTTAATAATGGAAAAGACAGTTTTTAAAAATTGTACGGCATATTTTAATATTTAGATGTAGTTCGCACAAATAAGAGTAAGCCCGAGTTGACCTACACTTCAAAGTTCATTCCATCATGTGATGGGCAAAAACACTTTTTAAAAATTTATTGTCTGGATTCAGTTACGGAAACCGTTTTACATACCTGGCAACTGTATTGTGGTGGGGAATATGGGAGTGTATATACGTAGTACATATTACTAATGCTTACCTACTAAATTGCAGGAAATGTAACAAATTATTTATCATGGTTAAGGCGTGTTCACATAGCAGTAATAAACCAAACAGTTTAGGACAAATGTCTTAAACCAAATCGTATGATAACGAAATTCCATTAGACAACAAGATCATTTCCACTGAAAATGTTAGGTTTGGAAGGAAATGGCATGAACCAAAATAGCCTAAGCATTTTACATACAAATTGTACATATTTGGTGGAAATGATGTTGCATAAACTAGAACTACAGCGGCATCTAGCTGAACATCAAAAACCACGTTCTCAAAGTCCATAGGTATCAAAAGCTCTAATTCTATTGGATATTTCAAACCCCGCGCCCCTACGTGATTCTGTTTGCGCAGAGTGTATAATGAATTGTAATGAACAAGCTAGAAAAGTAGAACTGAATCCTACTTTGGTTTAAGCCGCTTATACCTGTTTATGCTGCTTTGGTCTCAACAAAATATTCTGGTGGAAATGCAACAGATTTTATGCTTCAACCATTTCGTACTCAACGTTTTGGTTCATACCAAAGTGTTCGAACCTAACGTGCAGTGAGAATGGGTGGTTGGAGCTAAATGGTTCGAACGAAATGGTATAAGCTGGTTTATTACTACGGTGTGAACACAGCTTTACTATTAAAATTGAAAGTTTTCTTATCGTATTCTGGTTTCTCCTGACTATATTAAAGCAAAATGGCATTTAATTGACTAGTATACTCAATAACAAAAACTGACTCTTTATTAATAATGAAAATTTAGTAATAAAAAATAGCATGTTCACAATATAGATTTACTTTGATTGGAATGTATTTTCCTAAAGTATGCTCCTATTATAATGCCACAAAGCTTATACAATTAGATTACATTTTAGGTTGGGGTCAATTGGGGGATGAAAAAGTTTTGGAAAGCGTGGTATCAATGCTACCAGGGAAATTTTAAAAAATTTCCACGCCCCCGCTGGGGGCGGGGCTTACCCAGGAAAATCCAGATTTTGCTCCCCACCCGCAGTGGACTGGGCTTCCCTAGGGAAATCGAAGAATTTGCCCCGCCCCCGCAGGGGGTGAAGCTCGCGCTACCGTGGAAATTTTGAAAATTGTATCCCTGATTGTTGGCTAGGACCTAACCTTATTAGAGAAAATACCGTTTCCATGAGCATTGCACTCCATACTACTTAATTGTCGGAAAAATGTTTTTCTATATTATTAAAGATTGAACCAATTCAGCCAAAACTCGGAATTATTTTGTTTCAGACCAAATGAAACCAAATAAACCCTATTTCAAAAAATATTTTACATATTTTGAAATAAATATAAATATTTTTTATATATATATTGTTTTTTTCCATAAATTGGTTGGAAAGTTTAGTTTCTCCAAAGATATTATTTTACCATGAAAGAGGAGAAAACCAATAAAAATTTTTGCACTACGCGCCAATTGGTTGCATTTTTGGTTGGGAATATTTTTATTTAATGTGGGGTATTGTTGCCTCTTTAATACAAAATACTGTAGTACAAACAACCAGGGGCGTAACCAGGTGACACATTTGGAGGGGGCTTGAGCAAACCTTTGTTGTATACATCAAATTTTTGGGCGCAGCGCAAAAACGTTCTGGTCATTTAGGTAACGTCAATATCCATGGAAATTGCAAAAAATGGAACGAAGCGCGAAAAAATTTTGCAAAAGGTCAAAATCAATGAAAATTGTAATAAAATGGAGCGTAGCGCGAAAATGAGATTTTTAGCATTTTTATGGCAAAAATAACCTCTTTTTTGGTTTTTTTGAAAAAACCTGATTTTGTCCAAAGTGTAAAGTCCAAACATTGGGGGGGGATGGCTTCAGCCCCCACTAAATACCCTACTGCAAACAACCTATACGAAAAATACGTGTAATAATTGTGATAGTTTTCAACATTTTACATATGAAAATAAATACAAAATAATGGTGCGAACAACATATAAAAATCAAACTTTTAGGAAGAACTATTTTTTGTTAAATAATTTGATGCTTGCAGTATTTGTAATATAAATATACTGTACTGTATACTGTATGTGTAGCATTTGTAAACTCACAAATTCTTCAAATATAGTTTTATTACGAGTTTATTCATTAACTAAACCTAACATTGTTGTTCAGAATTATTTTTTTGCTAGTGTAATATAAAATATCCGATTTTTTCAGTTGATGAAATTTTAGATGGAGAATTACCTGGGGGAAATTTACTCAGTCGTTTATCTCGCTTGACGTAATAATAATAGAATACTATTATTCCTGCAATTGCGAATACCAATGTTGGTGATAGCATTGCGGATTCTGAAAATAATTTGAAATATTAACTCACAATTGAGAATATATGCACCCGGTTGTAAATAATAATAAACATTAACAAGACTAGAACATTTTCACAGATGATATACCAACTGTTGCTTTTTTTGTTATTGATGGAACCCTGAACTCACAAGGTCTTTCTCCAAATATAGCTTTTTGTACACACAGTCATACTTCAGATTAGTTATATAAAACAGTTTTGTGCTTGTGCGTGATATAAAGCAGCAGCGATTCAGCAAGCTGTCCATGTGTCTCATCGCATCGTATTTTTGTACAAAAACGAATACTATGTATGATGTATGAGCATACCCCGGTGAACACTACACTCATTTGAGTGTAGTGTTGATGATAGTTGGCCCACCCTACTATTACAACACTGTAAGTGTAGTGTAGTTGGGTGTTCTGAACCTAAATACACTCGGAGTGTAGTTTAGTTGAATGTTCTGAACCTAAGTAATAAGTATACCATCAGAGTGAAGTTGGGGATTTTACCACCTCCGTTATACGCTCATACAATATAATGGTAATTATAATTATTACACCAAATTTTGTAATGACTGCACAGATTTTGTGCCGCATCCGTATTTCCTCTAATTTTATTCCCCATTCTAATGGTAGCCCCCGAGAAATTTAAATCGAAAATGCAAATTTTATTTTATAAATAATAGCCCCCTCTAATGGTAGCCCCGCTTTATTTATAGACCCTTGACATCCATTTTGCATAATTATACCCGGGCTAAAATTAGAGGAAATACGGTATGCGGCACAAAATCTCATACAACAATATAATGGTTAAATCCCCAATGTGATGTATAAATGTGTTTTTAATGAATTGGACTACGATTTTGAAGGACTATGTTTGGAGCCTGCCTGTACCTTTGTGGCAATAGGTCCAATATGTCCAACTATAATTATAATATTATTATCATCAGGGTATTTAATGTATAATGCAATCATGTATATTATATAATGGTAAAAAAGATGAGAAATGAGCCGATACAGTAAGTTACCCGGGTGCAACCCTATCTGGCTCCTCGAGCATGGCAACCCAACCCAGCCCTAACCCTTCGATTTTATGTTTTACCCAACCCCACTCAACCTTGACCTAATTTTCAGAAACCCAACTCGATTTACGGAAGTGTTTTCGCACAGCGCAATTTAGTACCCTCTTTTTAACATGCTAATCTTAGGGAGCATGCAAAAACCACGTTACCAAAAACCGAGTTTTTTGACACCCCCTCCCCCCTTGTGGTCATTTCAGGACCCCCTCCCTATGTGCCACGTTACCATTGGAGGTCCCCCCTCCAGTAAGATACACATTATACAAAAATTTAAAATACTGATTTCAATCAATCCATGATTTTATTATTGTACTGAAGCGAACGATCATTTTTTGTAAATTAATCATGCGCTTAAGCTAGAATGAAATTAATCAATGCTCCACAGAAAATATATTAATACATATAATATTATAAACATAATATTGTGATAGTACATGTGCCCATTAGTTAAGATATAAAATTTGGGCTCATAAAATGAAGTTTTGGAATATCATATTTAGTGAAATATAGGTAATACTGTTTCTAGGTTCCTTAATTTTGGAGATATGTCAATTTAAAAAACTTGTAAATGACGACTTCATTTGAAAATGTCATTTAAAATTGTTTGATTTTATTGTTGAAAGCTACATAAAACAACATGCATTTACCGAAAAGTCTATACAATTTCAAAACAATTTTGAGGAAAGTATTTATAAATCGATATTTTAGAATTGGTTACAAAACTCCGAAAAATAAACATTTATTAGATGTTCATATTAGAAATTGTAGATGAAGGAGCAAAATAATAGCAATATGAGCGATTCGGATCTCTCTAAAAACATCATTAATTAAAGATGCTGGAGAAATTGGGCTTTGGAAGTAGGCAATAAGCTTGAAATGCCTAAAATAATCGATATTAGAGGCAAACAAATTAGTCACTTTTTGTCATATTTAAAGATATCTTTACAGTGACTGCATAATATAACACAATTTTAAACACAATTTTTTTACTTTATTCCATGCAAGTCATCACATAAACTGGCTTTGATTAGGGATTAGAAGTACAATACCGTGTGAATTCGAACTTTTGCAACATTTTTCCAACCCGAACAAAATTCGTCTCAACCTAACCCAACCCTAGGGTTTCGGGTTGGGCCAGTCATACAGAAAATGTAAAAATTTGGTAGCGACGCTACCGGGCAGGGCAGCCCGAAGCGCTGCCCTGCCCGGAGGGCAGTTTTTGAAAAAAATCGGGCAGGGCAGCGGGAAGCGCTGCCCTCTCAGAGGGCAGTTTTTGAAAATTCGGAGGGCAGCGCGAAGCGCTGCCCTCCGAATTTTGCAATTTTGGTATAATTAGGAAGATCGGTTTTTGAATAAAACCAGGGAGAACGCACAAAGCACAAACTGCTGTCTTGTATGTGTGACAGTTCAAGTGAATTACATCAATTATACACAAAATAGTGTCAACTGTCAAGTCAAAGTGTGCCAAGTCAAAGTGTGCCAAGCCGAATGTGGCTCTAATATATGGAATGACCGGAATGTGTTTGAAAGTTTGCATGCAAGCATAATAACAATAACACTCTTTATAATAAAGTATATTAAATTATAGATGCGTATTCAAGGTTCTAATAAATTATTACATTACATTTCTTCTTGCTTGATTTGTAAAAACATGCCTTAAATCCTTTTTATTGAAATCCTAACTTTTTATACAACTGCCCCCTGGGTCACCTTTTCTAGGATGCACTGGCTGGTACCGGTCAGTTTTGTCACGCTAGCTCAGCTACCTGGCACTTTGGCCGCGGTAGCGCTGCTACCGGGCAGTTTGGTCGTGGTAGCGTCGCTACCGGGCAGTTTGGTCGTGGTAGCGTGCTACCGGGAAGGGCAGCATGAGGCCTGCCCGGAACGGGCAGGCCGAAAAAATCCTGCTACCGGGCAGCAAAACATTTTCTGTATGCCTGTGTCCTAGTAGTATAAGTTCTTAATTCTATGTATGAAACATTCTCATAAAAACGCGTGTAGTATTTAGAATCACGCAATTGTTGCGACAATAAACACTTACAGTTCTACAGTTCTACCTATGTAAGAACATATAAAATATTAGCAAACAAAATATTCTGGACAGGACTGACTTTTATGCAAATAATTTAACTTTGAGCTTTGACCGATATTATATACATATGATGTCTACTATTCGTTTAAAACAATAAAGTAGTAGGGCCAATTGCCAATAATGATTCATACTGAATGTATGTACTTGTGCATGAGTGACAAAAATAAGTAGGTACCTATTCAACTAGATGTATGACTAAGTGATAAATAAATGCTCATGCACAATTTCAATTTATGCCAAAGAAGCATTTATACAGTAGCTAGTAGGTATAAGCGTATATTAATATATCTACGTAATAATATTTTTGTAATCTTCATTTACCAATGCCTCTGTTACACTCTAAGGCAAAAGGAACACAACCTTTGTAATGCTCAACATTGATAAAATATATAAGTAATTTATTAGTCAATAGTCCTAAAATTCAATAGCGTGTGAACCCGATAAACCAACCAGGCATACAGAAAATGTTTTGCTGCCCTGTAGCGGGATTTTTCGGCCTGCCCGTTCCGGGCAGGCCTCAGGCTGCC
>JAQFYB010004229.1:0-16868 GCA_034694085.1 Pogonognathellus longicornis | reverse complement strand
TGACTCTGAGACGCAAGTCATATATTATATTACTATAATATAAGCCCTGCTCATGATACAACTAACTAATAATGTATATTAACCGAGTGCAGTACACCGTACACTACAAACAATACTGTACATGTACTTATACATATATTACACTAAATAGCATTCTCATAACAAAATCTTTCTTCTGAGAGTAGATTTTAGTTTTTTACACCGTAGGATATCCCTATACTGTGAGCAAATATAATATCACACAGAAAAACATGAGTAATTCAATGTTATGGATGGAAGAGTGCATGTATTCACACAGAGATACAATTCATATCGCACATTTCGTATCACACTCCTTATATAGTAGTATAGGAACACCATATTCTGCTAGGCACTTGGGCAAAGAGACACTGAGATACTAATTCTACTACTTACTGCATTTACACACAGACTTACGGAGAAACAATCTGAATGAAACAAGACTCACTCAGCTGAGCCTGAGACTTGAGTTGAGACAGGTAGTAGTAATAGTAACACTACTAATGGAAATGCTAGTTTAGTTTAAGTAAAAGAAATAAGCTGAGCCAACGCGGCTCCTTGTTTCTGTTGGCTTGACAGGCGTAAAGAGAGATTATATCCGTAAACGTACTTTAACACTAACTAATAGGAGCAACAAGTAAAGCAGAGTCAAGTACCAGGACAAGTACCTATGTGCAACACTGACAATAACTAACACAAGAGAGTAAATATCCTTTTCTCACAATGCTCAACCTTATACTTATTATATGTATGCTACATGAATATAAGGACCATACATAATACAAGACACGGCTTATTTGCATTGTACTTATAACTGTGTGGTGGTATCTGCAATATCCGTGCTAGTATTTGTAGTGTAGTGTAGTAGTAGTTGTAAAAGGAACAACGTGGCATTTTCTGAGCTTTGTGTGCACCTTTTTCCCGTGTGCGTTCGTTTCATTCCTCCTTAGCAGAGGAATAAATTGTGAATTGTTCTATTGCTGAGCTGGTAGAAGCAGTGGAGGTGGTTGTTGCATTAGAATATGTCTGTACCTATGATATTAAATGTATATATGAAATGAGTGATGATGTTAAAAGTCTTTGGCTAAAGTGAGCTCAGTTGGTTTCGGGCGGCTGCCACAGAAACAACCAAAGCAATTTGAGCAAAGGTGAGTGAATTTCAGTCGTCTTGTTCTTGTCTTGGTCGTGAATTCGTTTGTACTTCAGCTGCAACAACATACTACCTACAGCTACTACTCCACTATTATTATTACACTGCTCCTTATTAGATTGTGTCTTACAGTACTAGTAGAGTATCTTGGCAGTGGTATAGTTACACACACACACATACACACACATTCGAATATTTTACACAGAAAGCGAGATATTAGTTATAAGAACACATAGAGATCAGAAACCACACACAAAAGAGCCCAGGGAGAGAATTGCTATTACACTTGCTACAAGCACTGTATCGTATTGCTAGTAGCAGTGTGTTGTCAGGCCAGGCGTAAAACTGAGTTGATGAGTTAGTGTTATTAACAAATACATTTATTAGGAAAAAGAAAGAGAGAGAGAGCTTATGATTACCTTGGCATAGCTGGAATTCATTTCATTTGAGCTCATAAGCTCGCACTGATAAGATTATTACTTACTTTACTACAGCTAGCAGCCCAAAGTAAGAATATTACACACACAACACATCTACTACTTACAATCAATCTCTTAAAGACACATAGTATTATTATAGGTAGTATGAAGTAGTAAATGCATATCTAAACGTGTAAAAGTGTTGTAGTACATGCATTATTATTATTATGGTTTGGATTCAGTACTTCTACTTCTAAATATTAGCAAAAGAATAAAAAATTCGTAGTCTTATTAAAAAGTGTTGGCTTGGTTAACCTTTGGTTCTTATACACATAGACATATAGACACGAACGAAGCGTAAGTAATTACCCCTTTATTTACTAGGAACGCAACAGAACGCAGAGTTGGTGCATATTATTATTGTTACATGTATACATGTACATGAACATGCAGAATACAGATATGTATGTGTAGCACCTGTGCAGATATTACAATAGTGTGCTGTATGTGTATAGGATTATTATTTGCTGCTTTCGACTGAAATAAGATACACAAGACATTCATCATATATTCTGCTTCTAGAGAGAATTTATTGTTGTTTTGCGGTGTTTGTGGAAAGTTGTGGTGTTTGCTCAACGAAGATCAGCTCAGCCTTATTCAGCTTAGTCCAGTCATTCACTTCACACAAAACTCATTTCGTCTCATCAGTGTCTGTAGTCTGTGTGTGCAATTCAATTGAGTTGCAATTTGCAATTTACCGAAAGTGAGTGGCTTCTTGCAATATTATCATTCTATTTAGATATTTACCTGCTAAATACTAACTGTATACAACAAGTGAACACCCATTCCATACAAATCCAACTGTTGCTTCTATACAACAAACTGCTACACCATATACACACAACAGTTCCTCACTCACAGCGCAGTTCAGTTTTGTGTGAGACACAAAAAGTTTTTCGTCTCATCCTCCTGTATTGCATATTCACACAAACACACGTCTCCTTTCTCCCTCTATTTGATTTGAGTTTTGTGATCGATAGGGAACTTATTAATCCGTTCTACCACACCACTACGTTCATAAGACTACATACTCCCACCAATAGTCATTCTATTGCAAAAAGCTAACCCAACCACCTTTACACAAACAAACTCAAGTGACAGATATCAATAACACACAAACACACTATAATCTCATAAGTCTGCTACAATAGTATTGTACATTTGCAGTTTAATCCTCACAGATCACAGCCACAGCCGTCGTCATCCCCCAAATACAGAAATACATACAGCTTGATTATCTCAACAGAGTCACTCGTTCGTACACATATAGTAAAATATTGTTTCATTTGACATCTTTCATTCAAACCTTGGACAATCTGTAGCTATGCTCCAATCTGCTGTTGCTACTACACTAGTGCTAGTACATCTGTAACTAATGTTTCTATGTAGTGTGTAGTGTACTGTATAAGTAGTGTTGTACTTACTGTGTTGTCATTGTTGTTGTTGCTCCTGCGTTTATTGTTTTACTGTAATTTAGTAATCTGGTAGTTTGTTGGGTGCGGTTGTTTTATATTAGAAGTTATAAATAGTCATTTTATTGGTGGTTTATGCTATAACATTGTTATTAGATTACAACATAATAGCCTTTGTCTGTTCCTAAGTAAGATACAACAAGCTTAAATCTAAACCCGTCATCGTCTCATCTGCATAACACTTTCGGATAACCATGCCAGGTATTTATCTTTGTATTGTATTCTCATTTGTAAAAATTTTACACACTTTTATTAACACTTGCATCACATCATTCACATCACACATATTTCTGTTCTGTTCCCTTTTGTCTTATCATTTATTACAGGCATTCCACTTTTCTAATTCATTTCCTATTGTATATACAATCTGACTGCTGGTACTTGGTAGTTTGGCTGAATTGATTTACCATTTTTATCTTCCCTATCGCCAACACATTATCATTTGGGATAATGTATAGCTGTCACAATATTCATTTGTATAAAATTTGAACTGACTAGAGATGTGTTTATCTGTAACAAAATTATCCTTCGACTGCATTTATCACCCTATTCAGTAATATATGTATATATAGGTAGGACTAGCTAATGTAGTTTTATAAAATGTGTCTTCATTTTTTATGCATATACATGCATGTATTAACTCTCCATATGTATAGGTAGTTTATTCAAAACAAACAAGGTTAACAAGGTTGAAAATTATTATTAAGTATATATTATTTGTACTATACTTGGACGCATGCATATTTTATTAACAATTTCAAATGTAGATGTAAGTAGCATACATATTTTATTCTGACATACCTAGATTAGTATTATCTTGGTTATGTAGAAAGGTGGTTCAACATATTGTCCAGCTCCAGTCTCAACTCAACCTCATTTTAGATTAATTTTTGTTCATTCAGTTGAGTCATAGTGCTAGACCTGCACAAGTAAGTCAACTCTTTGCTTTTGGCCGTCTGTGTGTGTTTTTTTTTGGTATTGGCCTAGTAAGATTTAGGTTACTTTAGATTATCAAATTAGGATAACACCCGATATTTCGTTTTTCATGCAATTTATCGTTGTAATTTGCCTTGCTAGTAATAAAATTAAGTACTGATTTTGTTCTCTACAAACTATTACAAAAGATTTTTATATAGCAGTATCAATTAGCGATATTTGCTCGTGAAATACACTGATGTTGCAGTTAATCCATATAAATCATCATAAGTGGTGTTTGTTTGATGAGTCTGTATTGTTCGAACAATCGTATCATCATCATAATTATTGATAATACTATAGCTACAAAGGGAGATTAGTTTGTAACAATCATTCAGTGACTTACTACACCTAATTTCTTTACTTGTGTTTAGTATATCAGATTTGTTAAAACTTATTGTAATTACAAAGATATTAGGAAGACTAGGCTGAACAACACCAGAATCATCATCATGATTTACAAAATTCTCAGTTTGATAATTTCAAGTTAAAGTAAGTAACAAGTAAGTATAAAGGATGGTTCGTTTAGGTTTATTAATTTACAACACATTGATCAGAGCGATTAAGACAAAAATACCTACGAGCATTATTATTTGTAAACGTAAGTGTAACAGCTAGTAAAAACTAACAATAAGGAGCTGTTACAATTACAACAGAGAATGAGAAATATTAATCTTTAGGGTATGTTCACGTACACCGACATGAAGTTATTACGTACGAGAATTTCTCAAGTGTGTTTTTCGTTAAGTTACGTAAAGAGTTACATCTTCTGCTTTTAACAGTTCAATAATAGGTTAACAATTTGTTAATTGCGTGGTTCATTTTAGTAAAGTGAAGGAAGGGCCATCAATGCTACGCTTATAAATGCTATTTGATTCTCACTCAGTGGTGTTCTCGATCTAAAATCTTTGAACTGGCACATGAATCATTTTGGGGAAAATAAATTCATAAAGCAATCTTACATTAAAGTTGTTGATGTCTCTGTTAAAGCAAACATTACATTTATTAATAATATTATTTGTACACACAGTAGGCACAATGTGGTATGTATGTAGGTAGTTATATTAGCGAAACGTAGTTATATGTTTTACAGTAGTGAAGTGCATTAGAAATATCTCTCAATTTTTCCTTGTCTGGATTCCCCATTTATTTGTACACAGGGTATACATTTATATACTTTGTTGTTTGAAGTGTTTGCAGAACTGTGTAATATGTGCCATAAGATTTAAGTACAATACACAGGTCTATTTAACTTTCTTACATGATACATCTGCAGCAGTATCTCACCATGCCTCTTTGGCTATATTTTTAATGTAATTTTAAATCATAATTAGACAAGCTTGCAGAATTTCCACTCTGATTCATCATAACCGGCTTTTCATTGTGGCTGCTGCAATCGGTAATTCTGTAGTGTGCAAATCAATACAAATGGTGGCTAATCGACTGTTGCCTTTATCTAATTGCCGAACTTTGTTACTTATATATTTAAGTGCATGTCTTTAACTACATTCACAATGACTGACAAGATTTCATGGTTTATTTGTTTCCACTTTGTTTGTTGTCATTTACCATTCTACGATTACGTGTCTGTCTGCCTCTCAATCTCTTAAATTGAGTTTTTAGTGCAAAGCAAATCTTGTTGAAAGCTGTAAAGACTGTTGAAAATGCCGAGTCACTTTCCTGGTATAAAGCTAATTGTATAGTTTACGAAAGAGTTAGCCTAATTTGAGATGTATTGTATTGTTTCAGGCGAAATTGATTCGGACTCTATTATAGAGAACAAAGAGGCGACCAAGTTTTACTGGGAGAAACGTATGCGAGCCGGGAGCACGAGTGATTTAACGATGAACAGTATGAGTCTGAACAACAATCGGTTCCTGAGTAGCAGCAGTGGTTCTCTCAGTCGGCACGAAGCAAAATACTACGATGACACGGAAGAGGATGGTGGCTTTGAATCTTTCCAAGTGGCTAACTTGACTGATGATGGCAACTATGATGTTGACGGGGACAACGGTGAAGAGCCCGAGGCAGTGGATTCACTCAGTGCTCACAGCAAAGGAGAAGACACTTCCGACACGATGATGATGACTTCCATTTCCCCGGATCAAGGAGTAGTGCTTAATTTTAACAACAATAACAATAACAATTCAAAGAAGCCTGCAATCAAAGCCCATTATCGTGCCGCAACTTTTGCTCAAAATCAGCAATCCATTCCTCCTGAGGAACTGCAGCAAAAGGCTGCTACGGTTTTGGATTTGATTAATTCAGAGATTTCCGATCTCCATATGCGTGAAATTGAACTCAAGAGTAAAATCAGAAGTGGTCATCCCAATGAAAGAAACGAGGATGACGGGGATGTTGATGGGGAAGATGAAGGACAACAGGAAGGAGAACAAGAAGAACTTTCTGGAGGAAATTCAGAAGATGAATATAACAGTGACTCTGCAATAGATTTCGAATCTTACACAGGAACAAGCAATTCATCCGGAAATGTGACTCCGGCAAGTGTTTTCAGAGGAGATAGCCATACTCCGAATTCCGATCGAGAGCAGGATATTTTGACTGGCGGAAATGGAATGGAGGACGATGAACTGAACAAACAATCTAATACAGCCTTTGACAACAGGACCCCAACGGCCAACCTTGAGGAAGAGGTCACAAAAGGAAAATTGGGAGGAAAAGTTCGCCCTTTGGTTGAAGAAGAGCTCAAAAGCTTTCAGATGACGTAAGTCCAATGTTTGTTCAGCACACAAAAGTTTTATCATCTTTGCTTTGCGCAGTTTATTTGACCATGAATAACAGAAAGCAGATAGATTTACAGCATTTCTGTTTATGTACCTTATGAATTATGTACAAACATTTTTGTTTCTATTCGAGTGGGTGTAGACAAATTTATAGACTTGCTAAAAATTATTTCATATGAAAGCACATTAACTATTTTAGCAATGAAGAATTAGTCCATAGAAATACTAGTACTCAAAGTAAGCTGATGAATTTGCAACATGTGCAAATTAAATGCTCCCTTTGTAGGAGTTGCTCACATTTCCTAGATAAGATAAAGCTTTAGATTTGATTTTTATAATATGCATGCATTAATCATTAATGAAGTATAGAGGTAGGTGCTTTATTCCAACATTCAGCCACGTTTCAAACTATTTTCAGAATCTCCTTACAGTATTCGTGCAGAGTGCAAAGGTAAAGCTGTTAGTTATTGCAACGTGCTTCCGAAGTATCTGTAATTTAGTTCGTGTGGATTATTTGAGAATCCTTGTATTCAAGTTGTAAAGTAAAGACTTTCAATCAACTCAACTAGATATTCTTATTGTTTCGCTGAGCAAGGCCATCCACTTATAGCGCTGAGATTTCTGTCGGTATGTTTTACAGTAACTTTTATTTATAACTGTAACATTTTACAATAGAATTATGAATGAAATGTGACGCTAAGTTGTAAGTATATATACCTAAGTATGTTGTAGGTATATATTATAACTGGGATTTCTATTTACTTGCACTAATGGTGTGTTTGTTTACAAATCATGGAAATTCTGTGTTTTAACTCGATTGATAATTAGCTGTGTGCGTTAGAAAACACAGGAATCTCATTAATTTACATTTACGCTATAGTGGTGTAGTTTTAATTTAAATGAGGTTGACAATTAGCTGCGGATACGATTGATAATGAATATACATTAAAGCCGGTTTGTCTCAGTCTCATGAATGACAACTATTATAAGGATCAATTGTAGTGGAGTGTGAAGTGAAACAGTATTCATTAAGTAAGAACGAATGTAGAGCGTTACATTACATTAAACACAGGAAGTAACGAATTCCAGTCTATTTTTTCTTCGCATGTGACACACAGAACAGAGCTCACAATAAGTCGCAACGGAAATAATTAATTGATATTTGATAGAAAGTACATAAAGCAAAATGCGTGTAGTAGACATTGGTTTATCTGGGTTGGTTAGATAATAATAATTCTGTTTATTTATTTAAATGCAAAATATCATTTTCTCATCTTATGGTTAACAGAAGTGCGCAAGAAACTCCGATCGAACGTGAGATTCGTGAGAGTCGACAACGCGAGGAAGAATTTCGAAGACTCAAAAGCACTTCTTCTATTGATGTACCTGCCTCTGTGGAGAAAGAGTACACAGATAATAATTCCAAACAAACGAGCCCTGCCCAGGAAACAATCTCCGTGATTCATCAGTCAACTCCTCGTAAAGTCAGCAGAAATTCTTTCATCATGAAAGACACTAATGAAGTCGATGGATCTTCAATGTCGTCCAACAACAAAGATATTCAGTACGAATTAGCTACTGCGAGACTAAGACGTGAAATCGAAGAGAATCTGATGCGAGAGAAGGAGTTGTACCGTGAAGGCCGATTAAAAAGCATTAGTTTGGGAGAGGTTGGTAATTAACAAAGTGATTCATTGGTTTTTGTTTATTTATTTTAATCTTTGCATTATTTTTTCTATTACAGTCACTTGATAACGAAAATTCAGAAAAATCCCAAGCAAGCGATGGAGTTGAAAGTGCTGAGCAAAAGCAGATCTCAGCAGAATCTGATGATAAAGCTGCAGCAGAGAAAAGTGACGAACATAGGAATATTTTGCCGTCACAAGGAAAACGGCCGTTTGGAAAACTTGCTATTATCAAGCCTGAGGATAAACCCATGCCTAGTTTTTCAGGACCAACTGTCACATCATTTTCCTCACTTCCCCCTGTAACCAAAAGAAACAGTTACGAAGCGTCTTCACCAACTGACAATGGATCGGAACCGAAGACTCCTCTGACACCCACGACTCCTTTGTCAAGACCAAGTTTCAACTCGATTGAGCGCTATCTTCTAAAGTCTAGTTTTAAATTCAGCATTGGCAAACGATTCGATATGCCAACTGCCCCAGAAGCCACTAAAGAACCTAAAGTTGAGCAAGTGAAAACTCTTGCTGAGGTCAAAGAAGATAAGGAGAACAACTCGTCTTTCGACGATGTAGAGGAAGAGAAACCACGAAGGAAATATATCAGAGCTCAGGATAAGATTGAGATAGAATTGAAAGAGATGATGCAAAGGGAAAAAGGTAAAACATATGTTCATGTAAATGATTCGTGGAATGAAATACAGTGTCCACGCTTAAGTACGACTTGTACGATGTAATCTATGCAAATTATTGCGAGTTACATATCTTTTATGTTTAATGATGTTAAGGGATGCTAAATTTTGTTCTGGTTCACAGAGCTGTCACAACTTCGTGCTAAATGGAAGTCGACACCTGATTTGTCTTCAAGAGGTTCGAACAATACGAGTGGGGATGAGGAAACAAATGAAGAAGATACAAACAAACCAAAGGTTTTAAATGGAAGCGTTTTTCTTCGCGACAGAAAACTTTCCTCAGATGACATAAGTGTGGGCAACGTCAGCATTTCTGCTACTAAAACACCTGGATTTGGCAAACCAACAGTTCGTCGTCGGCAGTCTGCTTTAATTAATCGATGGGAGGAGCTTATCAAGCAACAACAACAATCACAATAATATAACTATTCCCTGTTGTACATTTTTACTAGAGTGATGAATTTTGTTAATGTTGTATTGCATAAACCTAAACCGTGGCAAAGAAAATTGGACTTGTCGAAAAATATGTCCGTATTCCGTATGGTAATTACTTAAGTAGTAAATAGTTGGTAGATGATTAATGATTCAGCTCTGTCATTCGACACACAACGATTTAATGTCTTTTAGCAAGCACTATGTACAGTTATGCCTATTTACATATACACTATAGGTAATCTACTTAATCCTATTACATTATTACATTCTATACGATATAATTAAAGATATCAATGGATATATTTACACTAATGTAACTTTCAAAAGTGATTTTAAGAGGGGAAAACATTTATTACATTATTTACGTTATAATTAAAATAGTAGATGTTTTATTTTTGACTTACCAATTACCATTATCGATTATCTCCATTTTTCTTGATGAAATTATAAAAAGTGTACACTAATTCGAGAAAAATCACACTACTTTAACGTGCTAGTTATATATTTAGTTAGTAAATATAGATTTTCACAAGACTGTAGCTGTAAGAATATTAAATTGTGTGTTGGTAGGTACTTAGCGTGCTTTTTCATTTAGATAAGTTGCTGTATCTTTAGAATTTACATTATTATGTAGCGTAAATAGGTACATTCTATGTATAAATAGCAATACCTGGAGGAATATAGTGTCTTATAATGATATAATACAGAGACTAATGAAATCCTATGTAATAGATGAATTGACAAGTAGTATCGTTAAGTAACAGAAGTCCAATTGCAGTAGCGATCATCTATGTGTAAATGTAATGTACCTAAAAGGGAATTCTAATTGACTGGTTCGTATATATCGTATGGAGAGACTCGGAATTGTTATCGAAATTTTAGAAATGCGTTTAGCTGTTAATAAATAAAATTTATTAAAACTTAAAGTGTGTAGTGGTGCTCCTTTTATATTTCATCTATTTGCCAATGTTCTTTAGGGATGTTAAAGCATTTCCCAACTCCGACACGCTTTCCATTTCTGTGTGCATTTAATTACCATGCATTAGCCATTTTAAATATTCATGCTTTGTTTCACATTACATAGTTTCATCTAAGCGAAAATGATTAATTATTATCTTGTCATTACCCCTTTGATTGCAAACACTCATCAGTTTTCGCATTTTTTAATTGATGAAGCCCATGACCTACATAGTGAGACTTCCAATATTGGTTTCCGTTCATAACACCGAACCCTGGAAACTGAAGTACATATCACACAGATAAACCATTAGATAACAAGCGAAAAAAAATGTAAAACAGGTAAAGTTTGGCATTTAAGGATAACTCATGATGTCATGATTGGAAAGTTTAGGGTTTATCCAAAGTAAAGCCGTACATCTTGAGAGATGAGATTTGTACTGGCATCTAAGTTCAAAAGTTTTGCTTCATCCGAAGTGGGCCTGAGTTGATATCCACTATAGAAATCTACAAAGGGAAACAATGCACGAAAGTGCTGTGTTTTACAGATGGTATCAGAAAGTAGATGTAAATTAATTGCATTAATTAGCTACTTTCAATTCTCATTTTTGTTTTCAGTTAATATCCCTCTGCTTTATACGAAAAGTGGATTTCATTTGCATCCACAAGCACAGCTAAAGCACGTTAATCAAACTTCTCAAACTCAAACAAAGTCAAGATTTTACTTTTTATAATATTCGCTTTTCTTAAATCATCTCGTTACATTAGAATTAATAATTTAAATGCTCAATCTTGATTAGATAATACAGAAGCATTTCTCTGAACTAAAATGAGATCTATTCACAATCAGTTCGAACATGGAACAATATGTATGTATCTTGCAAAGAAAATGAAAAATGGAGAAGTATTAATTTTACATGAGCCAACGACCCTCCATTTCTGTGTAGCAGCATCTCTCCACTTATCTGTGACTATTGGGGGAAAATCACCCATGATATTTATTGCTGTCAAGACCTACAAAATATTACTCAATATAAACTGATCAACCTACAATAATTTTTCTTAGGTAATACAAAAATAGAATTTGAAAGGTGAAGCTTATCAGTCTGACTCTGACTTACCCCGGAGTCATGTTTATTTCTGAAGGTATAAATTCCGTCATCCTTCAACTTTGTAACTACAACGCTAGTATTTTCATATTTTTCATCTGCCGTAGCGGAATCATAAATGAATACAGTCAAAAATATGAAAATCGAACTTATAAAACAATTTCGCTTAGTTAGCATTTCTAGCGATTCTTGTTTTCACTAACCACTTTAATTGTGTACTTGTACTAACATGAAACCTGTCTATGGTTAAAGAGGGATATATCACACCAAATGCCGGAACAAAAATCAGAATTTTAATCCCATATTGCTGAGTATGTATGTGTGACAAGAGCCAGTAACAAGATTTTAATTAGTTCCTTGCAAAAGTAAACCAGAATGTTTCCCATCCACTTATTATGATAGAACTGTTTGTTGAAAATGAGTATGCAGCTAATTACCGACATTAAGCTAAGGTTAGCCAATTCATTTGTTAAATTAAATTGAAATTTAACGATGCATTTCAGCAAAATGATAATTACGGAGTTTAGTTCAAGTGGACTTTGCTACCGCACTTATAGATGTACCATGTACTTACAAGAAAAGGGAGTGTTATACAGTATAGTAGGGTAAAGGTACTTAAAGGTAGATTGATATACACATACGAATATCAGGTATATAATTTTCACTCCGCTATTAACACAGAATTCAGAATGCGTTCAAAGTTTAACGTGAACGATTGTGTTGTAATTGCATCAAACGATAAGAGGAAGAGAACATTCTGAGTTATTACAAAGTGTACTGTGCGGATATAGATTAGTATTGTGATAGCGACAATACAAAGAGTGTACGTCATAACTTCTCTACTATCTGCATTAAGTTTATTTCATTTATCAGCATTAAGAATTGTTTGTAGGAACAACCAATGAACACAAAACACAATGTTATGTGCCGTAAGCGTAACATAATAATGAGTTAACGTCTTAATGTAATCAAGCAGAAAGCTCTTTAATCTATTTGTGGTTCTACACATTTTGCAACCAACAAAAGCATAATTCATAAATAAAAAATAACATAAAGTTTATTTTTAGAATAGAGAAACTCACGTCCTTAGTTCGAGCATATCTTCATCTTCCTCCATAATTAAAACAACCAAACCATTAAATTAAACTTCTTAGATAAACCGATCTGAAAACAGACTAGCTGAGAACTACCATACTATACTACAGTAGTACAGTGTATACCTATACATACTATACAACACAGTACCCTGCATCTGTTCATTTTCACTTTCATTTAATGTATTACATCCTGACATAACTAATTACAGCTAAAGGTCATCAAAAAAGTCATCAGTACGTCACAGTTTTCTTAAAGATCTTAAGATAACTTTACAAATTACTTATTACGTCCAATTTACATGAGACTTAAATTATACAAAGAAATTCATACAAAGCATCAAAATGAATTGATATCTACAATACACAAACGATACTACTGTATACCTTACATAGCATACTTTTATTGTAATTCTATGCACAATCTTATGTTATTGTTACAGCTTACTTGTTACTTATTGCTAGCTCATTGCATTATTGTTTTGATACATCGAATTATTTATTTTGCTGTTTAATCAATCAGAATCGGATTAGCATGTACCCTACTCTGTGAACTCTGAAATTACGGCAAATGACTAATCAAACTAGACACGCTGCATTACAATTACTTATTTGTATACGAACCACAGTACGCATCAGGAGTCTTCTCAGCTGCAGTTATTCGTCATGTTATGTGTGAACATTTCTTTGGTATTTCTTTGTTACAAATACTTGTTTTAGGCATATGCATCTATTTGTTTTTCGCATAATGCATTTAAAGTGACTTTAGTTCTAAAAGTTTTGTAAACGAAAGTGAGTGAATACACTCTCGGTTTGCGTAGGTACAGCACTCATAGCTTGTGGCGTGGTACAACCAGTTTTGCAGAAAATGCCTGAAGGATATCTTACTGCATCCTTGATGATTTTAAGCTGCACACGTAATAAACAACGTTACTTTATAATAACAAATAATGTGCATATGCACTATGTTTAGGTATAACCTTAGGGAATACGAAGAGTTAGTGGGGAATATGTAGTTAGTACCTACTATGTATCTGGTATGTACATACAATATTTCGACGTATAACTCTTTAGGTTGTAAATTTATATAAGATACCTAAAAGTACATTTATTACCTTTGCCATTTACATACTGGACTCTAGCAAGTTTTTACGAGTACTTGTGTGAAATAAAGTTCTAAAGTTCTCATTCTATATTTTATATGATTTTACTACGTATGACCTTACACTATGATGGCCATACTCAATAGCAGGAGCAGGGTAGCTAAAAGCTAGTTTTTTCATAAGTTCGTCTGCTCTGCCTGTGAGGTTAGATATAAAGTTGCATTACATAAAGAAGTTTTAGCTTTCCTTGCTTAAATTTTGCTATAGATTGAGAATTTCAACATTTACATCCATTAATTTAACTCTGTAATTTATATTCCTTCATTGTTTGCGTTATTTTCCATTTATTTGCAAATTTGCAGATATCTGAGTAGTTATATTTTGTGTTCCTAAAGTTAAAAGGTTAAAACCTCACTTTACTGTATATTTATTTTACTATGTGCAACACATAAAAGATAATCACACAAGTGCCAAATTCAATTGTAATACGGAAACTTATAAAAAGTACAACATGTATATTCTAACTTGAGGAAATTCTACTAAAAGGTTACTTCCATTATTTCAGTTTTGATACTTAAGTACATAATATAAATACCTATTCATTTTAACATCTTTCATACAAAGTCAATTACATTGGATCTACACAGCTTTGACTATATTATCTGTATATGAATTATTGATTTTACAAATAGTTAATTTGTTTGTTTTAAGTTGTTGCAGTATTATAGACGTCTATAACAGAGTGCTTACAAAACTTTTAATATGGGAGAATTACAATTTGAGATGGAAACACCAGGAGGTCACGGCATCTTCGCCTTTATTATCCGATTATGGTGGGCCATCGTGGAACATTATCACATATTCAGAATGTTTGCAAAAGAATTTTCAACCACTCATAAACGATTTGATTGGAGAAGTAATTAATTTGTTGCTCTAGCTGTATATAACATTTACCAAAATACGTGTGTGTGCATAAAGTTAGTTCATTCACAACTATTCTCTTATACTTAAACATCTAGGGACATCAAATAAGATTGGAAGTGTTGCTGTCATTACCGGAGCCACAGGGGGAATTGGAGCAGAAGTTGTAAAGAAATTATTACAGTGTGATATGCATGTTGTATTAGGTTTGTGCAGCAACATCATTTTATATTTTCCTGAATACCTTTTTTTTCATTTTACTAATGCACTGAACGTATTAAAGAATTTAGTAACAAATCACCTTTATAATTAAAATTTAACTAGGATGCCGTGATACGATTGTCGGGAATAATATTGTGAAGAGCATACGTCGAAAGGGCATTACAACGGGAACAGCAGAAACATTGTATTTGGATCTCATGTCTTTAAATTCTGTTAAACAATTTGCGTACAAAGTACTAACTAGAAACACTACAGTAAACATTTTGATAAACAATGGTAAGACAAATTGAAATTAATATTACAATACATAAAACATTCTAAGCGTAGGTAGTAAGTACCTAGAAAGCAAATACATGATACCTTATTAAAATGCAATTTTATTTTTTGCATTCCTATAGCTGCTGTAAAAATCGATAAATACACAGTTACAGTAGATGGATTTGAACAGCACTTTCAAGTCAACTATTTGTCACATTATCTTCTCACTTATCTTCTTTTGCCAAGGTTGAAGGAAAGTGGAGCTCCTGATAAAGTCAGTAGAATCATCAATGTTTCTTCAGCTGCACATTACGGGGGCAATGTGCATTTTTCTGATTTACAAATGAGGTGACTTGATTTAAGAAAAAAGACTAAAAAGAATCCATTTTATATCCATTATTCGAGGACATGAATCGACGAATATATATGATGTATATATTATGATTTATAAATTCTTGTTGATAATTATTTTAGCAAAATCTACTCATGCCACAAGGCATACATGGATTCAAAATTTTTGCAGTTGACCTTTAGCAACTTTTTGGATCAGCGTCTTCAAGCTGAGGGGTGTTTCGTGAGATCTTATTCTATTCACCCAGGAATGGTTATGACCCATTTGTGGGACACTTTGCGATGGAAATGGACGAATAGATTTAATTTTCTAAACGCTTTTTTATTTTTGGTACACAGCTAACCTTAATTGTAATGACATCAAAAATTATCATCATTAGGTACTAAATGAATTTTATTTGTTCAGAAACCTGAGCAAGGAGCGGATACAATCGTTTACACTTCCTTATCCGCTCAAGTAGAATCCAAGGGAGGAACTTACATTTGCAACAGTGAAATTACCGAACCCCATCCAAAAACTTACGACAACGACACACAAAGCAAACTGTGGACAGCATCTTGCAAATATCTGGATATTCAAGATGATGCATTTTCATACTACAATGAGAATGCTCCAGACAATGACAATAACATACAGAAACCTTGTTGCTCGTCCACAGACGACTCCAAAAGGAAATCAAAACGAAATTGTGCATTAAGTCGGCGTTTTAAATATTGTACTGATAATTTAATCTTTGTGTTCCCTTTTAGTAATAGTAGATACCTTAAGGGTGGAGTAGTATTTGTTATTACAAAGGTTGAAACAATGCGCTCAGCTTTCAATTTTTTATTCAATTACGAATGAAAGATGTATTGAACTCAATAAAAGATAGACATGAATTGTAAATAAGATCTATTCTCTGGAATTTTTATAACACATAGTAGCTCTGAAGTCTGAACTATTAAAGCTTCTTTTCTGCCAACTGACATATCTACAAAGTTCAGTCTGTATCCTTGTTATAACTTCTTTTGCAATAATAAACATACCACATACCTAATTCTGTGATGCTTTCTGTCCCTGGAGAAATTGAGCGATTGACTGTAGAAAGTACCCACTTTCTACAGTCAATATAGATTGGCTGCAGAAAGTGAGTGATTGACGGAAGAAAGGGACATAGCAGGAGAAAGTCAGGATAAGAAATCCGAAGCAAGGCTTTCGAAATCCGA
>JAQFYB010004228.1:0-16879 GCA_034694085.1 Pogonognathellus longicornis | reverse complement strand
TCGCTCTGTTTTGCCTGATGAAATTTGAAATTCCCTCGCCTCGCGAGGCCAGCGAATCTCAAATTTCATCAGGCAAACAAGAGCGAAAGGACTACTCATGTATTAACTACTGCAAGTAATGAACGGGACACACGGTATTACGCAATACGCAATATTACACAATATTACGCAAAACGCAATATCACACAATATTACGCAATACGCAATATTACACAATATTACGCACCACGCAATATTACACAATATTATGCAATACGCAATACTACACAATATTAGGCAATACGCAATATTACACAATATTACGCAATACGCAATATTACACAATATTACGCAATACGTAATATTACACAATATTACGCAATACGTAATATTACACAATATTACGCAATATTACACAATACGCAATACGCAATGTTACACAATATTACGCAATACGCAATATAGCGTATATTTATTATACTACCTCATATTGAAATTTCACTCTTACCAAGTAATCGATCACTGTATTATATAGTATATTGCCGTGCAGCCCCCACATTATAATCTTGGCTATGTGCCTGATAATTACCATAGCCGTATTCAGGGGAGCAAACGGGTAATTCCCCCCCCCCCTCCGAAATCCCACTTTTTTTTTATTTTGCCCTGAAGTGGCAAAAACTTTTGTGCTACGCAGGATTTTTATTCATTTTATACTGATTTTGACAAATTTGCCCAAATTTTTGCGATTAGCGCGATTACAGGCACTACCTCATGTTTGGATTTTGAGGAAATATACAGAAGGAAGGCAATTGACACTATGGGAGAGCAATACATGTGAACAATGATGACAACAATTGGGAAAGGCAAGGGCGTATACAGGGTGGGATCAAATGTCTCCACCACTTTTCTATACCCGTTTCACTACAGTTTATTAGACTCTGCTAATGCATACAAACAAATATTGAGATTTTGAGATATATCTAAACAGTATTGTTAAAGATACATAAAGAATATTGAACATTGAAAATTCACTTTCGAGTTATAACTAAAAAAACAGAGCTCCTAAAGATTATCGTCATAGCCTTCAGATTGGCTTTGTGAGGTACCCGATGCGGTGGAGTAGGCATTTAATGGTGATTTTGTGACGGACGAATGACATTTTTGACATTACTATGTGTAATGTGACAGACAGAATTCAATACTACATTGTGAATTTATGAGATAAATTAATTAATGTTATATGATATCAACCTATAATTTCGCCAACGTAGTTTTGCGATTCCCTCTCCAGTATCTTAATAATGTTTCAAAAGATTTCGTCAAGGCATGGTATTGTAAACTCATTTTACTATTTGTGCCTACTACTGGTTACCTTCATTTACTATAATAATAAGTTGTGTTTGCATAGTAAGTATGCAGATCCGAGGATAGAATTTCGATAATAAAATGATGAAATAGTCACGACGATGATGCCACGATAATGTAATGCAGTAATGCACATTACAAGGATTATTTGGACATTCTTGGATTCCGATTTACATACTGGAGTGAATGGCTATTATAGTGCAAAACCATTTCATTTGTGTACATAATAATGCTTCAATGCAAGCAAAGCAAAGGTTATTTATAACAATTAAACGCACGTCTTCGGAAATATTAGCTTTGACCAACATATCAGCTATCATACCAGGTATGTAATACTGTTGTTAGCTTTCTTTTATTGACATAGGGATAGGATTCTATTCTACTGCTAAATCACCTGTAGTTTGTCAATGTTTTAACATGGAGTGCATGAATAACATTGGCAGTATGCAGTAAGATGGTATTTATAATACGTACATAGATCGCATCATCGCATCGCATCGGTGTGTACAAACATTACAATACGGAGTTTGTGTTTCAGTATTACCTTCGCAAAAGTTAGCTCCAAACTTTCTCCAAAGTTAAAAATGTTGGTTGGTACAATTTCAAGCGGGTTTGGAAAAAATGCGGCGGTCCGGGGGTCTAACCCCCGGAGGGCACCCGTGGTGTCCCGGGCACCACGGGTTTTTTATCAAAACCCCGCGAAACCCCGCAAAATGGCCATTTTTTTTCGATTTTTGGGGTGAAAACCCCGCATTTAGAGGCAAATTTGGTGCCCCGAGGGGCATCCGGCACGGGTGCCCCGTGGGGCACCAAAAACAGAAATTCCAACGCCGATTTCAAGCTTCATTTTGTCGTCGCCCGTTACCTTAGCTTTATATTCGTCTTAATCTTCATACTCATCTTAATTAAAAGTACTGGAGCAAATATTTAAATAATCATCAGTAGAAAAAATTTAAGAATTAAGTATGACTAGCTAGTAAGCCCTGGTGCCTGAAAATAGCCGGCGCCCTTCTATTAGTAAGACACGATTGAATCCGATTTTAGTGAACCTAGATGAACATTATATGGTACTACACCTGCACGAGTTTCTAGGTTAATAATACTTATAAGGTCACAAGGTCAGATAAACGAGTGTACATCAAAATACTCAAAATGACATTTTCAACGTCTCAGGCGTATACATATAAAACTATTACGGACGTTATTTATCATTTTTACATACTTTTGACCTTAAACCCTATATCATGCCAAAATGTCAGGTAAAGTATGTGTTGTTTTACAGAGGTTATTTGATGTCCTCTTTCATATAGTGTACCTATTCAGTTTTTACGTAAAAATGCTCCTTTTTGAACATCAATTGTAAGGTAGTTTTTAGGACCCTTACCTTTTGAATTTTCACCCCAGAGTACAATGACAATGGAGTCCATCCATTTACCCAGTGAAAAACTAAAATCACCTCACCACCAAAAGGGGTGTGTTATAATAGAATGTATATTTTTCCTTTAACTCCACTTACCACCTTCTATGAATGAATATACATTTTTATATATGTAATAATTACAAATTATTACTAATTATATGCAATAAAACGTCCGTCTATTTTCTTTTCCCTCAGTTGATAGGTGTGCTGAAATCAAAAGTTTACGTTAACGTTGCCGTAAAAGTATCACATCATGACGGGATATGCGTAACAGTGTACAAGTGTAAGACTTATTCACCCTGTATACTGCATGCGCTTAGGAGATGCAGACTGGCTAGCCTTTAGAGGCATAAATGTACATTTTGAAATTTGGCTGAACCGGCCCCAAAAGTTAAAACCCAAACTTGGTCTTTGCATTCGTCGAAGCATTTGTAAAAGTTCTAGTCTGAACTCAGCCCGACCTCGAAATATTTGCAAAACATTTTAACCTGAACTCCAAACATCTGTAAAAATTTTACATGATTCAAACTCGAAAATTTCTAGCCGGAACTTGTTACTATGCCGAAGTCAAACAAGCAGACAACGAAATGGCTCTACTCGTTTACAGCTCTACAAGGCTTACAAATTTATATTAGGCTTTACCCTGTATAAGTATGCTAGCTATATACTTGTTAGACTGACAAATTTATATTTGTACTTTTGTACATGTATTCAAATAGCGTTTATAACAGGCATGCCAAATACCTGTATAGATAGGCATATAAGAATTCGTGTTTCTACGTTTTATTTTGAAGTTAGAACAGCGATGCCAAGTTAGGTAAACATATGCCGAAGAGAATCTGACTTGAAATTTCTGTACGGATGTCCAGCTCATTCGAATTCTAGAGTTCTGTGAGTGATATTCAAGTTCTACCGTCTGGTCTTGTTTAAATGTTTGAGTGATTGTTGTTAAAAGTTTTTCTTTGTTGCGAACTTCCTTCTCCCAGGATAGACAACACCATTCTCGTAAGTTTTAGATTATTATGAACATTCGTTTTATGTAACATTTAGCCGGCTATGCTATCTATATATAAACCGGTGCCGGCCAAACACAATTTAAGACGCACATTAATTTTAGTATCAGGTTACACTAATAACATTCAATGTCAAATCATAGACATATATTGACTAACAATAGGACATGAATTTTATATCCATGAAAACATTTTCTGGCTGAAATTACAAGTTGTATATTGTCATCAATGGGACTCTCATTCTTCTAGACCATATTGTGGTTTGAAATGTTATCATGTATTTCTATTAGCTGTGTTTTTAACACTTGCGGTTATTGTGCATGTGCATGAAAATAGAAAAATGTGTATTTTCATTGCTCATTCATATTCATATTGTTACATTAATCAATTTTATGTGTCAGTATTTATTTAAAGTCGCACTTTCGGCATCTCTTTACTGACTTTACTTTATTAGGACTTATTAGGATAGCTGCAATGCAATAGCTGTAAACGTAAAACTCACCATGAACTTAAAAACTGAAATAGACATAATTTTCTTTCACATCAGAAGAATGATGTGTGAAATAATGAAAGCTGTTAATTTAATATCATATGACATTTATTAGCTTTACACCGTATAAATTATAAATAGCAGAACATTATAATGTACATATATGCGAATAGTATCCCAATGAATGATGAAAATATCTCGACAGCTTCAAATAATGACGTATTAACGTGTCTTATCTGTACAACCACCTCGCAATGCGAATATATACCTTGTGAAGCATTAAATGATAAAATTCACAAATTATTTACATAAAAGCTTAACGAAATCAACCGTGCATATTACAATACATGGAGTGTTAGTGAAAAACAAAATGTTCAAACGCAGAAAACAAACTTATCATGGTAACACAATGTACCAAGTATATAGAATATATATAATCCTGACGATTTTAAGAGTGTAAGAAGTGTATAATTCAAACACTGACAACATGTTAAATGTAATGTAAAATAGGGATGCATAGACCACAGGTACCATTACTCATGATCTATGGTTTATTGAAAAATGGATTTTGTGAAGTTGAGAGCATTATTTGCGTTCAATCTTTGTCATGCAGTAATATGGAAAGGGTCTATATAGCAGGGAGGAAATAGCATGCATGCAAGAATAAACGCAAGACATGAAATTATAAGGAAAGTCTGAATTTTGACTGGATACACAGATTAGTGAATAAAATGTGTATTTTACGTGCATGTATATGTTTAATATTGTCGAATATACTTTTACGTAGTAAATATGTGCTTAACTAAACAAGTAAGCGAAGGAAAAGCCAACCATCATATTTGTCGTATGAAATACTAGAAAAATTACCCGTTCTCCGAACGGGATGTCCATGCAATTCTAATTAATTCTGAGTCATTGTTTCAACATTCTATTCGAGCGAAGGAAAGAGAGAGTTTGATGTGGTCATTTGCTAGCAATGTCACAGTATGGACTGTTCTGTCATCTAACGATGATTTGAAGGCTTGGGTTATGATAGGAATGAATAGTTTGAAAAGCGAGTGGTAGATAAGAGTATGGATTCAAGTCAGTGTTGTTATTGAATAGTTTGGCCTCTTCGCTCCGACAAAAACGATAGTTCAAATAACGCTGCACATTATGAAATAAACACAGCGCGTATCTGTAGAATAGCTCAGCGCTGTATTAAACTCAGACAATAAAATATTTGTTGCTTCCAGAGACGTCAGAAGGTGGGGTATGCCTCAAGGTTTATGAAATGGGGTAAAGATAGGGTACCGAGATTGACGTCTCTGGGTTCGAGACTACAGAGAAAACGCATAGTTCCATAGTATAAATGATATGGCTTTGAGGCAGTCAAAAGAGCAAATAAGAGACCAAGTTTAAAGATGTTGCATCCCCATGTAATAAAATGTCAAGTGTATAATAAGTATAACTACAATAACTATGGCAATACACTATCACTGCTATTACACATAATGGTTTCATGTTGCCCAGTATCAGTTCTCTCTCTCTCTCTCTCTTTGAATATAATGTGGTCATGGTGTGTGTAAATTAAATGTGATGTCCAGTCTACAGATGGATAGATGCATATAATATGTATACTAAGTTATTGGTAGTGGTCTACCCTTCAGTCTTATTGCATTGTGTTTATGTCTTGCTCTAGAACTAAGAAAAGAAGATCGACAACAAAACAGAGATTGTTAATATCAATACCTTACTAACTAGTGAATCCAGAATAATAATATAAAATCTTATAGATGCACATATGTATACATATAAAACACACATGCACAAACATGTAGTATTTAGTAGCGAGGTATTAGCATTCATATACAAGAACATTATATATAATAGCAGAAAATGCACAACAACAACGCAACTGGATCATGGTACTAGAAGAAGATTCTTTGTTGTATAGAGTATAGCGTATGTGTAAAGTACACCTAGTGCATGTTTAAGAGAGTAATAATAATATTCTTAAGATGCTGGTATTTAAAGTTTGAAAAATCTCAAGAAATGCGTTGTTATTGTGTTGGCTGTGCTGTGGATGGTGTATAAAATGTATGTGAATAGTGTTATGACAAGACATGAGGTTGGGTTGGTGTTGGTTGGGCATCGTGAAGCGTTGAGAAAACGGTGCGGCAACACTCGATGGGTAGCTAAGGAGGAACGTCGTACGAGTTCTGTAACCAATGGCAGACGGGAAAAACAGGGATGTGTTGACAAAAGGGGGATGAACAGCATAGCACTATACTACTTCTCTATAACCATTTAACGCCGTTCTCTGTGCTTTGCACACGTTATCCCTACTCCCTGCATATTCTATACTTTGTATGTTATCCTCTACATAGCTATCCCAGTATGTACTCTGACTTTTTAGTATAAATTTGTATAGCTCGTACATTGTACATAGTGGGTTGTTGCTAACTTGCTGTTGCTGCATGTTATTATGGTAGTAGTTGGTGCTGGTGAATATAATGGTTGGTGCACAAGAGGAGAGTTAGTATGTTCATGTTTTTGTGTTGAAAGATAACATGAAACAGAATGGGGAAGCTTCTTCTAGTGAAGTGAGTGTATAGCAGTGCATGATCCTTCTTTGTTGTTATAAAGCAGGAATTCATGTGGAATACATATATGGTGGGCATATGTACATGAAGCGTAGTAGAAGCAACATAAAAACATAATATTATTATGCTGGCTCTCTGATATAAAAGGTTTAGAAAGAGGCTGGCATAGGAAAGGCAGGGAAAAGCAAAAAAGACATAACAACAACAGCAGTTTGCAACGCTGGGCTCTCATAGTGTGTGTTGATCTGTAAGAGTTCTGACGTCCAAATCTGCTACTCCTCTTCTAGAGCTGTTCTAGTGTATTACTAATACCAATACTACTCCACGTTTAATTCAACCTTCCTAAAAATCATTCTCACAGTCAAATTCTAAATTCGATTCCCAAAATTCTATTTATCTTGTTAAAGGGTTGTGGGAGCACATTCGTATGCTAATATCCTTCCTTTCCATAATAATATCATCATCATAATATCGATTTTGGCTTATGGATTAGAATTCATCGACGAACGAACTAGAAATTTTACTCTCCAAGCTCCTGCTGTTGAAATTAATTTTTCCAACTTCTTATACCAAGAACAACCAATCAATGCAGAATTTAACTACCTACTAAAACTAGTCTGGAATTTTCTGTAGTTCAGTTGCTCTCAATCCTATTCAGTCTTAACTAACAACTACCAGTACCACAGTCCTCGGAAGCAATTTTCTTTTAAAGAAATAATAGTGTATGAAGAAGAGTATTATAAACTGAGATCGACCTAGCTAGAAGATTTTATTCTTAATCTGATTGTCAGAATTTGTTCCAGAACTATTACAAGTACTTCAATCTAAAAACTACTGCTTCAAACATCAAAGAAAACCATTATAATATCAAATACACACACTGACATACTCTTTGTTCATTGTTTATTGAATGCTATCAATTACTGAATGTTGATAAGAGAACTACTAAAAACTGATTATCTTTTCTGCTTGACGAAACTGGAAAATATTATTACAAACACAATACTCGTTCGTGCATTTTCTTGTTAGACACACACACACACACGTAAAAACACCAGTGGGTTTCCACTTGATTTGGTTCCACTCGTCTCTTACTTCCACCAGCTATTTCCAATCTCAATTTCATTGAACTAAGTTAAAAATTCAACACAAGACTTGTTTATTATATGAGTGTATAATATATAGTAATAATACAGCAAACTGATAGCTAAACCTGCGAACTTGACTTAGTGTATATTTTCTTGCCAGGCCGTTTATCCAGTTCCAGTTGTTGTCCTTTAGAAGCTACAGATAGAAGCAACAATCAATAATAATAAATATATTCTTGCAGTTCACCGTGTTTTCGTTCCTTGTCTGACTGATTGAACAATACACTGGAAATACACATCCGGTCATCCATCGTCAGTTTCATACATAGCAGCCATAAATCCTATAAAGAGTCACTATTTACAATAATATTATAATTGTTCCTTATTATTGAACATTGACTTTAATACGCTCCATTTGGTGTTTACATTGTACAAGACATAAATAGAATCAAACACATGCAGAGTATAGACTTAATTCAATAATCGTTCAATCGTTCCAAGAGATACTTTCAATCATTCAAAAACCATACCAGTGTTGAGTGTATTTTGTACTGAAATACCTTAATCGTATGAATTGGCTTATGTCTACGTGTCATATTTCCGTGCAACAAAAGAATCATTGAAAACACAGGCATCGAGGTAATGCTCAATCAATCTTTTTGGAATTTTATTCTTTACAATTTGCATATAATGTTTATGGATACCTACATCCAACAGCATGTTAGAAAAGTCACGCTATATAATGAGTGTAACCCATAATGCGAAGAAAGATGTATTGTCACGCTATTACAATCATTTCACCTTGACTGTTTGTTGACGAAGACAAAGACAAAAGAGTTTTACACAGTTTAGCTTGCTTGTAAGTAACACAAGAAACACTCATTTTTCCAGAAATCTACAATTACTCATTTATTTATAAACTTTTATGCAAGATATATGCATTGCTATAATATTTAAGTTTACAGGTAGCAACATTGTCTTTCTTTTACAAAAAATTCTACTTTTTAAGGTCATACGTAAAAGAAAGACAATGTTGCTACCTGTAAACTTAAATATGTTTCAGTTAGGCACAATGCTGTATTGAGGTGGTGGCAATAGCCACTAATGAAATTTTGAAATATTTCGGCGTTTTTGGCCTTTTACATACTCATGGAATCATAGATACGCATACGGCAATGGTTAAGCGTCAATATCAACATTGCGTCGTCTAATCGAAATACGAGGTACTGATACTATACCTATACATTATGGACATGTAACAGTATTATTCTATTTAATTATAAACATCTATCTCTCTCGCTGCGATATATAGCTTCTTGATTTCATATAGTCAATAATAATAAGAATGATTGTCAATAATAATAATTTAATGATTAGGATGTTATTGCGTATGACTATATAACGTCTGTTGTATAATACTACATAGTAAAAAATTACTTTGTATAATATTGCTGGTATCAGGTTTACACATGTGGTATAGAGTATAGGATATCTATTTGCTCAAGTTTAGTCTGACAACGTATTTACAAGCAAATACGTTATATTTGATAATTGCTCTGATTATGTTACGAAATACTGTATCATCATACAGCAAAACAAACATGCAAAAATTGATCGAGAATAATCCAAAACTGATATCAAGTAACATATTATAGAGTACATACACTGATGAACATGAATGCTATCTATCTGCTATGTGTATGACAAAACTTTTTCTGTTCTCTCTAATAATGAGCTGTACATTGTACATAGTTTGCTCACTTTGCTGTTATTTCATGAGATAAAATTTAATGGTAAAACGCTATTGTGCTTCAGTACCACTACTAGACACTACTACTGCATGAAAGCATGAAAACATTAAACCATATTAAGTACTTATGTGTAGTGACAACGCTTTGTTTGAGCAAATAAGGATTCCCAAGGGATTGCATACGGTAATAATAATACGATGTTCGAATCAAAACAAAAAAACAGATAGATCATTTTCCTAATATTACATAATATCACATTATTTAATCATTAATCAGGTGTATCAAATCATATACATAGGACTCATGCACAGAGAATGAATATCATCGGTTTACACGTTTTTGATTACATCGAGAGACTAATGCAGCAGTATAATTAAGTATATAATATTGTAAGGTATGGTGAGGTACTAATTATGTAGATCTGAACGCTAGTTGTACCTTGATTTGATAGTATTGAATGTTTTCTCTATTTATCAGCCTTCTATTTAATTTAATACTTACTGATTTGGAATTGTGTACGTAAACGATACGGAAATATTGTGAATTTGCGTTTTGTTTTGTTACAAGGCTGCGAGAACTTACGTGCACACCACGAAGTCCCTTCCGTCATTCGCATCTTCATCCGATTGCACTACCACCCAGCAAAGTCAAATTGAGATCCCTGTGACAAAGACGCTTTTGTCAGATTCATTCACTCAAGTTTGTTAATTCTGCAACAACTGCTGTTAAATATAAACCAAAACAACTTTTGCAATGGAGAACGGTATCAAGTATTCAAACGGGGAGATGGCTCAATTGGAATCGGTTCCGGTGATACTAACGAATGGCCATGGACTTGTGAGCGACGGTGTCAACAACGGGGTTGAGAATGGTGCCAAAGGAGTCGAAAAAACCCTTCCGGAAGGCTTTTCTCCTGCTGACCGCATCAAGCGCAAGGCCAAGCGCTTGACGAAATTCCTAGCCAAAGATGTAGTGAATGGAATCCCCACCGTCAACTCGTCGCGTCATCTCAAAAATTCACGAAAACCCCGAAACGGGTTTGGACGTGGGCTTCCCAAGAAAGGTTAGTCCATGTTTCTTCCTATTATGTAATAACATACTGCTTTCTTTATCATTTCTACAATTGCTTTCTTATACTCTATTATAGTTTGTATGCAGCTTTTACTTAACGTTAATTAACAATAATAATAATGCGGTTAGAGTCCTACGCAGTCCGAAGATGCTATATTTAGATAAATGAAATACTTAGCTCAGTCTCAGTGAGACTATCGATTCAATTAGTAGCTTCACATTCAGTCGGTATACTGTAATTGCAAGGCTTTATTCAGTCAATATTTTCCTGATATAGATACTGCACTAATTGCTAATTCCATTATGTACGTAATACAATTGAATAGCGACCTATCTAAGCTACTTTTCATTATTCCGTCTTGCTGTCTCAAACCGAAGGCTATTGTGACATTATAGCAGCTACTACTAGATACTATTCATATCTGTATTACCCTATCTCTGTACATAGAGATGTACGACGTAGCTGTTAGGATTGCCATTCTGTTGTTTAGTGGCACTTGTATATGCACATGTACAAGACAATGAGAACTAGAGTAGGATGCAACCAGAGATCCAGAGTTGTAATGTAATGCTACATTGATTTATGCATTTGATAGGTTAACTGATGGATAATGGATTCCTACATATTACCTATCCTAACTAAATCTTCTACGTTGTTCTAGTCCACATTACATGCCTTTAAAAAGAATTGATTTTGTATCGGAAAATCTTTACAGGCAGCATTAGTGCATTTATCCATATGCATATATCACGTTCACTTTTTGCTACAGTATGTATTATTAACAATGTTTTGTTAGTGAGGTGTATCAATTAATTGCTACATTATGTAGTGCTCATTTGTTCGTTTATGTAAATTCGCAACATGCGAAGAAACTCCTCTCTGACCATGACTTCTTTTCTTCACCACGGAGCAGCTCATCGTAATTATATTAAACGCCATGCACAACGCACTGACTGTCTTATTATGTTGATATGCACATAATTTATAATAATCAATTTCAGTCACTTGCTTTTTATTAGCAATCAATTAACCACTAAAGTATTACCCTACCGCTTCTACATAAATAGCTCGTACAGTAGTTATAGATTCAATCGCGATACTTGGAATAGTATTTTGTTTTATTTCGTTTCTTTAATCACACAGACACAGTTGTATAATTGTATCTGATTATGCATTACCTAAGAATTAAGCTTTTTAAGTAATTCTAGTAGTTTTATGACATGACATTTAGGTATATGTCTTCCTTCGAATGCATTTCAGCATTTTTTTATTATTTATTTACGTGTGAGAACATCAATAGTTTGCAAATTATTGTTCAGTTAAATACGACTCCGTTTCCTTTGTTCATTACAAAGGTTGAAGGTACTTTACAGTTTATAATTGTGTTGGTACGTTTGCTACACTTGCGACATAAATATCCGTATTACATATTATGGCAGAGTAATGAGTACAGTTCACAAAGTATTGTATTATCAGACCTTTGTCTGACTTTGACAGCGTTTGTGAATGTGATTTTCTTGCAGTTTAATGTATTCAATCGTGTAATATTCCATTCCGACCTTAACAGAGACAGGAAAAGGCAGTTTTGTAATGAGTGAAGATGAATCACCATTACAGCTTCTTGTTGCTCTGAAAAAGAGGATCTTAAAATATTATTCAAGGGTCGTGGTAAAGAATTAAATGCTACAAAATCCTGTACACAATCTTGTGGCATTTATAAACAATACGTGTTCATACGTACATAAGATGTGCACATTACTATTATCAGTTTAACTCTGCTCCTGAGTCATTATTCAAAGCCGAGTTGCGTTCTGTTTTAACTAACAATAAATATGTCTATAAAGCATGTCATGTCAGCTTGAAACACGACGAGTACGGCTGATTTGATTGTAGACTGATATGGCGTTAGTTGTAATTTGAATACAACTTGAAACTTGAAGCAATGCTCCTGCATTCATCATCTATCCTTCTGTCTTCAGTGTCTTCAGACGCTGTTGACTGACGCTATTCAAAGTAAAGCACATTCTTTTGGCTTTGGCAGATTCATAGCCAGCTACTTATAGCTTTGCATACACATTATGTTCAGTATATTTATATTATGCATGTATCTGACCCTGCCCCATCTGGAGGTCATACCTCTCCGTAAATGTCTTGGATATTCGATGTCCTAGTCAATAATAAAACATTTATTTCCATGGACGTGTAGTTTATCACAGCTCAAATTTCCATTGCTCATCACAATCAACTCAACACAGTCGAACCAGTCAAACCAAACAGAATTCACCCTGTAAAACTGGCAGTGTACAGTCAGAAGGGTCATTTTCATGGCAGTTTATCATGCATATTATATGATTCATGTTAAACACATTAAAGTTTTATTATTATTCGTGGCAGACTAGACGAGACAATATCATGTAAAATATCTGTGTACTGCAGCCAACTCTCTCTCTCTGAATGACATTTAGCAGTCTGAGTTTTTATTACAGCTAAAGACAAATTGAATTGTGAGCGTATTGAAGTATGTGGACCTAAACTAATTGAACTCTGCTGTAGTCTCGTATCGTATTTTCATTGTTATGGATATTGTAGAACAGAAAACTCGTGGAGGTAATGATCATAAGCATTATTGTTGTAGTCTGCTAACGTAACTCTTATTATGTTTAGTTCAGTTATTTGGACTGACTGCTCATAAACACAATGTGTTACATACATTGTGATGCATAGGGACATGCTTTAAACCTAAGTGAATAAGGCAGATGAGAAAACATTGATATGGATTCGTAATTTACAATTTGTGTATATCGCATTATATTTATTTGATTTGAGTACATAAGGCCGTGTATTGCATATAGGTGAATGATATGCACAAGAGAGGATGATGTTAGAACTAGAGCCCAGATTTTTTCTATTGAGGTCTGATTGAAGGGTGTGGTCGTTTTGCATACTGATAGTTGGCTGCTATTTATTGTTGAAGATGTAAAAGAAGTGAAGTGCAATGCCCTTCTCTTCTGTCTCGCTTTTAGTTGTGGAATACATACGCTATTTACTACACACATTTCTTGTACGTATTTTATTGTTGCATACGGGATAAGATTTCCCATTAGTAGTGCAAAACACTCGCGTGTAAAGCAATTTTAGACTAAAATGCATCCTTCGTATTTCAATGCACACACAGTATAACTCTTTCCATGTAAAATATTGCAAATATCGCGCTATGTACTTTCAAAGAGGCTTAAACAAAGAGAGCAAAGTTTTAGCGTGCCCAGCTTATAATAATATTTTATTACGTACGTTGTACTGTACATGTACGCGACATGTTACAAGAGTAACAACATGTACATTTACAAGTACAAGTGCATGTTGGCTATTGTGTGCATACTCGCCATGTCTTATCCGAGAATATAACGTGTTTCCTAGTCTGTATAATATAAACTCTACAGAAACACAATGTAGCGTACATAATGTCATGTGAATATGAATTTGTGAAGAGTGATTCGCATAATTCACACATAATTCTAAATGTACTTTACTTTACCTCAAATATACTTTTGACGCTTTTTTAGTTATATATATAATTTCCAGATATGTGAAACGTTCAAATGTATTCAAAACTGTTGTACTGAAAGGATGGTTAATTCGTATGATTTCAACATTCACAAGTGCTTATACAATTCGTAATTGTGTTATTATGTATTTGTATTAAATTGTTATTTTGTTATTCACTTATTTTCTCCGGGTTTGAACAGACATGTTTTTGCAGATTATTGCAATTGTTATTGCACATTTATGTTGCCATGTTATTTTTTATATAGCATGATTAGCGTCTGTCATATAATATGGATATGGTGAATTAAACTCTTGAAAATTTGCGTTGTTGAGAATTGAAAGGATTGATAAAAGAGATTGGTAATAATAAAAGTGTTCAGATGAGCCAATTCAGATCAGCATTGATGTTTAGCAGACAAAGGTGTTGTGGCTAAGGCTAATTTAAAGCATACGTGATTATCATTAATTCATGTTTTAAAGTAACCTCAACCGAAGTTCCAAATCCTTCTATTGAACCTCGGTTAATAAAGTATGGGCAAATACATTGGAAGTTGCAATTTACCTACCATACCACCGCAAAGGAGCATAAATAAATTGTAAATAAGTAAAAACAGCTTTTACCATAACTCCTTCGGACAGTCAATCTAGAAACCTTGACTGGTTAGGGTATTGTACAGCATAAAATAGTAATAATACACAGATGTGTTGCAAGAAACCTTTAGTAGCCTGCAGGGAGGCTTTGCTTTGTGCACTTGTAATAGTTGTATGTATTCGAAGGAATCTCTCATTCCTCAGTTAGGCACGTATTTTTACTACAACCAACCCAGAGGTTTTACTTTGCAAAGGTCTGTATTAGCCCGGGTCAATTTTTGAAAGTTTGAATAGAGTAGAACCCGAGGGTTGTAATAGAAGATTTACGGCAATCAATTTATTTATAAATTAAATGCTTAAAAGGAAGCGATTGACTTTTTTAACTGGTAAAAAATTAAACGCCGTTTAAATGTTTTAGACAAACCAAACGCATAACGTGTATAGAAAATACAACCGAGAACCGATCGATTCCTAGCTGTTCTAAAGTCTCGAAATAGTCATAAAATGTCAACCAAGATTTGTCGAGGATTTCATTGCACATACAATTTTATTACATGCTAGTCGTACTATTCCACTATTCGTTTGAATTTGAGTTTTTTCCTGTTAATTATTTTCGATCCGTTGATAGTACTTCTTGTTACGTATGCAGTACATGGTTGTATGTATGCCTTAGCTAAGACGATCGTTTAAATGCATGATCATTTATCTTTGTATACACATATTATATAAAAGTACAATTTGCGTATGAAAACTCGAAGTACGTATAGCATGTACCAAGCACACAAATGATAAGTACTTTTCTGTGCATGGGCATTAAATATGCACAATGCTAGAATGGACTTGTTATGAAAAACAAGCTAACCAGCTAACCACATGCAGATCTCGCACAGCACAATTAATTATTGTAATAATAGTAATAAAGTATTGTATTTTATTTTTAATTCGTGTTATTACTTTGTGTATGTTTGTTCATAATTTGTAAATGCAAAGTAAGCGTCTGCAGATAATGTGTTAAGACATTAGCATTAGTCATTCGTTAAAACGTTTACGCGAGTTCACTCAGAGTGTCGAATGTTTGCAACAACTCAACAGACTCAACAGAGGGTTTATAAATACTGAAATTCAAGTGTGCATATTGACGAAGCTGTATTTGTGAATACAGCAGATATTTTAATCTGTCGATCTATGTAATCTAGTAATCTAGGTAGGTAGTTGTATAATTTATTTATACAGTATATACAGTACTGGTGTACTAACTAGTGAATAATTTTTGTTACACGTTTTGGCTGGCCATTAAATATTAGTTAAGAGTGCATGATGCCTGTACAGTACAGCATTATAGAGTGGAATATATATCTGGCAAATTCATTTACTGCTTAAATGTTAAATATGATATCTGTAGGTAGTTTTTATTTTGTTCTCAGCACTCAAGTCGTGTCTCTTAACGCTGTTTGCTTATCAGCAATAATTATTAAAAGCAACTAGACGACGTATACCTATAATATAGTTGATTGTAGCTTTCGTGAATGCGCATTTCATAGATATCTTTTCTCAATTCTCAGTGGAGTATAGTCTTATATATAAAGTTGTTTTTGTGTTTTTCATCTGCAGTTAGAGTCTGCAAAGTCTGTATCGTCGTAACATTTTTTAAAGTTAATTAGATACTCCGCTGTGGTCGGAAACATTCATCCAGCGTAGTTTCGTACATGTTAGATTACCATAGTTCTGGTAGGCCAACTGCCCACAACCAGCCAATCTTTTTGTATTTGTTTACTAGAGTTAGAATGCGGAGAGCTACATGTATGTACATACATTTGTAACATGTTGTGCACTATTTACACAAACAAACTGGATGTTGTATCTGTACAGCTAGACAGATGCTTTTGCATAGTAGACGTAGTACACATAATATCCTGTAAGTATACCTACGTACATCCATGCGTGTATAGGATTGCTATAATATAAAGCAATGTTCACGT
>JAQFYB010004227.1:0-16880 GCA_034694085.1 Pogonognathellus longicornis | reverse complement strand
TAGTTTCAGTTAAAAAACCATAGTGACATAGGGCAATAAATTAGTATTCTCATAGTCCTACTCAATCCCCTAGTACGCCGTATAAAAAACGTACTGTTAGGTTAATGTTTTCTGGTGTCTTATTCATGTACTAATGCCGTGTTTCAACAAGTCTTGCTGGATTTAAAGCTTGCGCTTAGATCGAGCATAACTGAATCTTGGGCATGCTATATGGTAACTTTTCAAATAAAGGGCCACATTGTAATTGAACGCTTAGATTTACGTTACATAATATAAACTATGTAAATAAGCGCAATATAACAAGTACTTTCATAGCACTAATATATACCTATTTACTAATAAATTTGAGCTTTTCTGTTGTAGTAAAATTATATAATAGTAGGTAGGTATGGAAGGTTTATATATATGCACATTGATAGCATTTTGCTGAGAGTTGTTTGTTAGCACTGCACTGGTGGTAAGTAGTAATGGTATTTGTGATGGAATGAAGTATAGCTTTGGAGTATAGAGATGTTATAAAATGAGTCGTATTGCGTTGGAAGGCTGAGTAGGAGGCAGAAATAGAAATGAGATGAGAGAGTAGTCATAGAGTGCGAGAGACGTTTGTAATGTAAAAGTGTTGGTGTTGTTGCATTTGGTTGTGGTGAGAAAGAAAGAGCTGGGAGCATGGAGCAGGAGGGGATGATGATGACGAGAGAATGCGAGTCTTCCTCCTTCCCGGTTTCGCCGTCCTCCTATGAAGCTCATTTCCTTTTATATGTTCGCAACGTCGCTTGAGCTTATCGCTCCAGCCCATAATTAAGTTGGAATAATAGCTTAATTTGCAATTCGATTATACGCTGAATAGAAAATTATAACTTTATACAGAGGAGGAAGAGATATTAGATTGATATTAAGTATTCCCTTTTATATTAACATATGTGTCCTCTTTCCCTTTAAATTCAACCGGATCCATATACACTCACAAAACGCTTCTCTATATATCTCTCCTATTTACATTAGTAGCTACGTGTCTTCCTATGGAATATTCACTTTATTCACAACTACTTTATTTTATATCCACATCTTCGTCACTACGATGCTACAACGCTGTTACAGAAGGAGGTAGTGTGCTTGTTTTATAATCACATGAGCTGGAGAGCTCTTTCCCTATTAACTATTATCGTGTTCTTTTGTAGTAGCTTACTATTGCTAGTAGATAATTCCATCCTGGAGTATACGTTGCATTCTACATTGCCATTTATTAATATTACGCATCAGGCATCACCATTGTTCTTTTATCTTGTTTTTGTTACTTTCATGTGTTTATTACAGATAGACTCGAGGAGAAACACCACCACAGGCATAGAGATTCACTGAATATGAATACAGACAACTGATTATTCTCTTTAAGTTCAATATTTAAATAAAACTAGGTATGCTTTTTTCTTTCAGTAATGCACTTATAACCAGAATAATGCGTCAGTGTGTATTTCTGCGGTCGCATTGTCCACCCACCACTTAATTTTAGCAGGTTCCAATTATGACTAAAGTTAGAAAATAATTATCATATTAAATGATTATGTCGGCTTTCATCCAGCATTATTTTAGATAATGAGAATCGCTAGGTCTTTTTGTTACAGTATTAATTATTTTCTTTTTGATTACAAAGAGTAAATATTATGGCTCAATCGCAACGCAAATAGCAAAAATAATACAAATGGCACTTTTACCTTTCTCAAGCTAAAATGACGTGGGACATCGAAAATATAAATGTAACTGTAACAATATCTGACATGATTATAGCGGTTTTCCACCAGACGAAAAATACAAATACAAATACTGCATAAGCTGCATATTATATTATTACCTATGTGATTATATCCCATAGAACGGTTGTCAGTGTGTCGTGTGTCAGGCTTACTTTATTTAACTTCATCTGTTTGTTTATCTGACTTGTCGCTGTACCTTCATATTCTTTTCAGACAATAAATAGTAATTTCAGAACTTGTTATTACTATCTGATCAATCATTTGCATAATTCACTGTTTCATAATTTGTTTGCTTTGCTTTCATGCACTTCCCCTTCTGCTTCCACCTTCATTTGTTTTTCCCACGTATCCCTTCACTCAATCCATTTATTATTCCAAAAGTCATATTTGGGGGAGGTTTGCCAATAAAAAGTTTATGGGATTTGAGGTTTTGGAATATTAATGTTTGCTTTCATTTATGTGTCACATTATTTTCGCAATTATTAGTTGATACTTTATTTCCTATATACAATATAGTATTAATACCATAATACGTATGTGATAGAGGTGGTTTTGAGCCTAGCCTGCTCTATATGTTCGAGCCAACTCGTTTTCCAGCCGATCCGGATTTTTACACAGTTGTCGAGTTCGAGCCGATTTATAGCCGAGGTTTAATAAGTTGATAACCAAATTAAGTAGTTTTGGGTAAAAATATAACAACTTAAATTAAATATTAGAATAATAACTAGAATAAATATTTTAGTCCAGTTTAAGTTCAATTTAAAGGAACTTTTCCAATTATGCAGAGTTCGAGCTGATTTCGAGCAGACAATTTTCGAGCCGAGTTCGAGCAGACAATTTTCGAGCTGAGTTCGAGCCGAGCCTTAAAAAATCTGTTCGTTGCCACCTCTAGTATGCGCTCAAATTAAAGGGTCCTAGCTATCAGCTATTGTATTAGAAAAATACTTGTCGTAAATTACGCAATCTTGATTTTATTTGTAAATGATATTTTTATATATACTTTTGTTATATAACTACTTACTTATACATTTTAATATTTCAGAATTAATGTATATATAATTACATTTTAAATATAAATTAGATACATTACTCATGAAAGGTTACAGAATGTCTACATTTGCATCAGATTTTAACTTGGGCCAAATTATTTGTGTGAGCCTGAGCCTTTTCCATTCCAGTTCTTCCAATAATTAAGTCAAGTTTATATTTACATCTATTGCATATTATTTATAACACTTCGTTAAATTTTAATTTGAAGACAGAGTACATTAGAAGTTTTGACAGTGCGTAAAACTGTACATAATATAGAGTGGTCGTATGAGATTTTTGGTTTTAGATTATTTGTCGTAGAGCTGGAGAGTAAATGGATATGTGGTAGCGTGCGTAGGCGTTCGGCAATAAATCGTGTGGCCTGTAAAAGACTGTGAAAAGTAGACGGCGACATCAAAATTGAGCATAAAATTCACGTTTGGAATAATTGAGCAAGTGTGGGTATGGCGAATGTGTGTGACTGGTTTGGTTTGATGTGATGTGTGAGTACAAATACGTGTTGAGATATAAGGATTGCTAGGATTTTGTTTGCTTCAGTAGCTAAGAGGTGGAATATTTACTCACAGCTACGTAAAAGCAGTGTAATGCCTTGATTCATATATCTCTATCTATCTGTGGCTCATCCTACGTACAAAATTGAGACTGTCAGTTGTGTGGCAGAAAAGTAAGTGTAGCAAATGACGATCTATTCGTGTGGATATTGGATTGCGGTGGCGTTAGTATTGCATTGGAGAAGACCCCTATTGACTATGGCAGATGAACCCGAGTGTTATACGTAGTTAGGCAAGTTCTAATGGGATGGATATGGATACGGAGTGTGTGTTGGCACAAAACTGATTGTGTGAGTCGACAAGACTTATCTTTTCAGTAACTGGAGTACAAGAGAGCAAGGAAAAATGCAGGCGAAGTAATAGCAGTGTAGTGTGGTGTACGAAGAGATGGCTATTACAGTGGGTAGTGAAAGAGGAAGACGATAGAGACGACAGACTTGTCTTAACGTTATCCTATACAGAATGATTCAATGGGTCGTGTTTGGTGACAGGATATTGGCAATGAAGGCGGCTTTACTCACACAACCTCTCGATCTGACGAATCGATGAGTAAAAATACCATAACTTTACAGATTTTTAACGCGTCATTTCCTCACAAGATCATTTTTAGCATTGGCATTGCACACAAGTCAAAGAAAAAAGTCCACAGAGTCACAAGTCAGTAGTTCGAGTGTAATGTACACGATTGCAACCAACCACTCATGTCACTGTGACTCAATTGGATACATACTTAATACTACCAGCTCTATATTATGTTTGCATCATGATCATATACTCGCCTTTATATACATCCACTTCAACATCACCTAGAACCCAGGAAACGCAGACATTGGATAAACCAAGGGCTTCTTTCGGGAAGGCAGTTTATAGCTTGAGACAATTTTTTTAGTAGGTAAAAGGTTTGGGCTATATGTGGTTCCAAATGGGCATCCCAATCTCATCGGAAAAAAAGACGACATCTCAATATAAATTTTAATGTGGATCTATTTAATATTTAGCTTGGGATAAAACATAATATCAAGCTTATTACCAAGAAGAATTCCCAATACAATTAATACCTAATATTTCCCATTATAATCCCACATTGTATTACAATACAATGTACATTCCTTTATTGAAAATTTCTGTAGTTTCCTATTATTCGTTTCATTTTGTTACAAATTAAATTTTATACAATTAATTTAAACATGTTAATGCAATGTATATAGATTGCAAGTAATGTATAAATAAAATATGAAATTTACGTTACAAAATTATATTGAGTTGTTTAGATTTATTCCTACTGGGTTATAATATGGGAATGGTGGGATTTCATGAACATTTTACTATTGGGCGCGGTCGGGGATATTTGTGCTATTAGGGATTGAGTAGGGCAATGGATGGGGAAATTGTTTGGGATTCTCGATACGACACAGGCCAATGCCAGTTTGGTCGCGATTTGCCAATCCTAATGAAATATTATTGTACCCTAGGCTATCCCATTGGTTTACTATTTTCTGTGTTTCCTGGGAAAACACCATACAACACAACTACTGTTGTTCATGTACTTCAAAAGTGTGTAATACACTGCAATGTTATGATGTAAGAAATACTCTGTTCTTCTTATTCAACCCGGTGTTTGTAGCAGGGAATAGTTGTTTCATATATTTTATATGTATTTGTAGTCTTGTGTGAATGAGTCTGATTTTGAATGGGTTCGTTTGTCGTTTGAGTAGTAAGTAGGAGAACCATTAGTAATGCTGCTGCTACTGCGATGTGATGCGACGCTTTGGTTCTTCTTCACTACACTAAACGATGAGCTGGAAGAGACGACGAAAAGGAGGAGAGTAAGAGAGAGTTGGGAGAAAAAAGTATTTCGATAGGAAAGTTGGGTGTCGGTGCCAAACCAAGGTATAAAATGACACCTAAATGACTTCTCAAGGGTCTAATGACTTTCAAATATCTCAAGAATGTTTTTCTAACACTTACAACTCTGCTTTGACATCATTAGCAATGCCTAACTAGCAAAAATTTACGCCTAATTATCACTATAAAGGAAAACTAAGCTGCAGAGTCGTCTCAGACCGGCCCACAGATTAACGAATGTACATTCAACACAACCATGGAAAGAATACACGCACAACAAAAACCAAACCATTACAATACTTAATGTAACTCAACGCAGCTAAGGAAGCGTGAGTAAACCAAGAAACTACTCGGATGTAATGTAAGTTAAATAAACATGGAGTACTAGAACGCTACTATTACGCTTTGTACAATATACTTATAAATTACATGTGAATCAGTAATATGCCTACGTAAATATGTAAAGCACAAACCAAAATGCTCTCATACCGTCATCTGCATCCGAAACTGTATATAGGAGAGCAACACCACTAAAAACGTCAAACGGCAGACCCTCCGAAATTCTTCAAAGGAGTAAACTGATTGAGTATGACTTTACCGTTGTATTTAACAAATGTTTCCATGTATAACTATCTTAGCACGATTTTCCTGCTTGTTGTGACACAGTCATTGTATAAATATGAACTGTAGGATGAGACATTACATTATACATATAATAATGTGGGATAGAAATATTTGTAGTAGGGGTATATGTTAGTTGCTCACACTATATTGATGAAAACACTCGTGCATAGGTATATAGGTATGTTCAGATAAAGAATTACAAAATATGTAAATATGTGAAAAGCTGTTGTTGTATGAGAACTGTCATATGAGTTTATGTTGCTGATGTGGTCAAAGTTAAAGATGTTCTGAATTGAACGTCTTTTAGTAAAGATGTGTATACACAGATAGTGTAATATTGCTAGGGTATAGAAAATCCATCTCATGTGAGTTTATCTGATGTTTTTTATCTGAGGATGGGATGTCGATAGTTAAGTGCGTGATGGCTCTATTTCAACCGATGCAGTAAGTGAAAATGTGGTTGAGGGACTTGGTAGTAGCATATTATCGTCAGAGAACGAGAAACAAATGAGCCTCCCAACAATCATAATGTTCCTCGGGTCATTTACCTCACCCGGTCTAATCATAAACTGCCATCATTCACCCGCAGATGCTTTCTCAAATACAAATGCATAAATAACTCAAGAGACACTTCACTTCACTAATCACAACACACAAAATAACGCCACATGATACTCCGTCGACTCCGATACTCCAAACAAAACAATCCTACTCTACACCAACAACCACACTATAATACTACTCCTGTCATGTATAGGCAATACATTGCATAACATTTCACAAACACACATAATATGGATAGCTCTCTCTCTTTGTGAGACATTATACTCACAATGCATACACACACTTATGTTACACATTAGCTCGTTTGTTTTCTATACCTTGTCAAGTCAATGGGAATTAGCGTATCGAAAAATGCTAAGTTGTTACAAGTAAAGCGAGGAAAACTTGTATCATGTTAAAACATAATAAACCATCAATATTATCCTATTACTACTTGTCTTTGGCATGGCCAACATCATTCATGCATCATGCGTAAATACACTAATAAAAACTTTTCCCCATCCATAATTATATTTTCCGGACAGGGCTATATCTAGCGGCAGGGCACTAGGGCACGTGCTCCCCCCCCCTCCCCGAAATCTCAAAAAAAAGAGGTTATTTAGAGCACGAAAGTGCCCTAAATTGCGAAATTTTTCACGCTACACGCGAATTCTTTACTTTTCAGGTTGATTTTTGCTCAATTTAGCTAAAAATTTTCGCGCGAAAATTGTCATTTATAATAACATTTTTACCTTGGTGCCCCCCCCCCGAAACCAAATCCTAGATATGGCCTTGTTCCCGAAATAGGTGTTGGGTGTATTAGTGTCTGGTCTAATTCACTGATCTAGAGGTTGGTTTCTATTTTTCAAATAAACAATTAAGCTCTAATGCAATGGCCTCCCTCCACTCACCGAGTACATTGACAGACGGTTTTCGTTAGATTTGATAGTCAGAATACATTCTCAACATTTGAACTCAAATGCGACAATATCTTGCTCCATACATGGTGGGTACTATATACAGACTTGTGCTATTTATTCTTTACCAACTTCTAAATTAATTATTACTACATTGTGAAATTCGTAAATAATTAAAATATGAACTTGCTATATGCTTTCAAATGTTTAAAAACTTTCATGTTTTGTAATATTTGGATCATTTTAGGTCATATTTTGATGATTTTTAGGCCATATTGTCGTACATATTTTCACCCTTTTCATGCCATATATATCAGTATTTCAATGCAATACAGTATTTACATGTGAACAAAAAACTTCCGTCTTAAACTCAAGTAAATGAACTACCAAAGTTGAAGTAAGAACAATTCCAAAAGTAATTGATTTTGGGAAAGAACCGGTGTAATCCTAAATATTGCCATAATAATATCATCAATGATATAAAAACAACTGAAAATTGTTCACAAATATAAATAGTTCAATGTCCAACTTTATTTAAATGTCTTGTCTCATAACAGAATACATGAATTTTGGTTTCCACAAGGTGACACTATCTATTAAAACTACTAAATTAACCTTACCTAGTTACCTATGCAATGCTATATTTATAGTTATAGTTGCATTAATCATACCATTAAAAGGGACGTATCCACTAAGGGTGTTAAGGATGCTTAAGCCAGATTTTTTGGGCTTATTCTAGATATTATTGCCATTTCCTAAACACGCCTATAATAAATTGATGTTATTTTACCATAGAATTGTAAAAAGTTGCACCAATTGGCCCAATCTTTATGCTACTAGCGCATAGCGGTTACAGTAATTTTGTACTTTGTAATAGGATATTGCCGTCCTGAAATCATTTCTGTATATACCGCCTACCTGTTTACAAGGTTGTACGCAGTGGCAGGACACGGTGCAAGTGCCCTCTCCCAAAACTCCAAAAGAGATGTATAGCAAGCTTGTCCTTAGTCGTAACGTTTTGCAGGCTATAGTTTCGTCCCAAATTAAATCATTTTTAAGCGATATGCGCGATATGAGACGTTGCTCTCGACGAAACAAAATCGAAATCGAATCGACGAAATGATTAAAACTTTGCTACTTTTATGAACACACGTGCAAATATAAATTTACTTGAGAGGAACTTAAAAAGAGGTTAAACATTTTAACTTAAAAAACATTTTTTGTGAAGCCATTGTCTGTTATAATGGATGCACGTATAGTTCTCTAAAAAAATAATTCTAAAATTCCATTTTTGTCTATTAATTTCCTGAAAATTTTGGGTCATGGATTTCGGAGAGATCATGACGCAATATTTTTCTATGATTATTTATACGGAATATTCAGAAAATGTCCTGAATTTCTTTCTCTTGCTGAGGTATGATCCCTGTAGTATATGTACAAATAACTAATCAAATTAATTATAATTAAGGTCTTACAATAACAAGTAATACATTGAAATTAAATTCAGAGTTTTTAAACCAAGAAAAGATTATTTAACTTAAGATACTTAAAAGTAATTATTTCAACTAATCTTGCGTCCCATAATTATAAGAAAAATCGGTGGCAGTGCTGACTGCTTTGGTATTATTCGTAGTTATTTCAAGTGCTATTTATTTTCAAAAACATAATATTCTCATAAAGTTGGCCTGCTTGACAGCTCTCACTCACCATCTCATCATTTGATACTCTCGTACAAAGTAAATGAAAACATGAAAATGTAATTTAGTTAAGATCTTATAAAAACTGCTTTGCCACCATCTATCGGGTTTACGTTTGTGCTGTGCATCAACTATGTGCACTTTCTGTAGTGTTTAGGCAAAGTTTAGCTGGAGAGCTCTGATGTAGAAAAGTGGGCGCTGTAAGTATCTAGTTTAATAAGAAACTCTGTTCATTCAGGATGCATTCCAGCGAACAGTGTACGACTCGACAGCCAATAAGTCCAAAACTTTAATGCTAAATTTATTTACTGCTAAAAAACTATTCAATATTTCAAAAAAAATCAAGAACAAACTATTTTAATTACTTCAAGGATTCTACTGTAAAAATTTTAAATTTTTTCGACACCCCTCTAACATACTGATTCAATGGTAAGGGTGTCTCGCAACAAAGTTGAAAGTTTACTCCACTCAAAATCATTTTTTTAAATTATTATTACGATTTGATTCCAGCTAAGTAAACTTGGTTGCGGGTCATTATTCATTCGGTTCTCGTTTCTCAATTTTACAACTTTTTGATGTATCACTATGCGAGTCTCTGATTTGCAGCATTATGTTTGTTACGGAAAATTATTTTGTATTCTTTTATGTATTTTAAATAATTTGGATTCTGATTTTTGATGAAAATACATTTGTATTTTAAATACATATCACTATTTTTCTTTCAAATTACAAAATGCTTAAATGTATTGTTGGATATTCCTTACTGTTCAATCAAGGGCGTACCCAGGGTTTTTCTTTGGGGAAGGCCAATTGTAAAATATGTGCAAAAGTATTTAGTTATATGAACAGCACAAAAATTTTGATATACCGTATTTCTTGGGTTAATAACATTTTCTCATTTTTGGAGCACCTCTATTAAAGGCTCCCTTAAGGTAATATAAATATTTTTTTTACCGATTAAATGATTTCTCCGAAATGGAAAATAAATTCAAAATTTGGATTGTTTACTTTTGAAGCTAATTACTTGTTCTTGAATAGTGTTTTTGTTTTAGAAGAAATTAAAACTGTATAAATTATTATTACATGAATCTAAAATGTAGTTACAAATAATAACATGTAATAACTTCTACAGAAACATTAAGAACCAACAGCATTTAACTTCAAAAATAAACAACCCGAACTTTGAATTCATTCTCCATTCCTAAGAAATAATTTACTCTGTAAACAAAGGAAAACCTTAATCATAGAGTAGACATTAATTGTTATATTAAATTATATTACTTCTGGTTTCTGTGTAGCGTTAAATATTCATTCCATTTTGAAGTCAATTATAATAAATAAATAAATAAAAATATGAATATGGTGAAGAATAACAGGATTTCAACTCGTTCATGCATAATTAGTAGATTATAATTGGCAAAAATTATTTAATAAATGTAATTTGAACTAAAGCCAGTCTTGGCTTTTGTAAGATATTTCTAAAAAAATTAATTTAGAAAATGTTTCTGTAAGGAAAAAGTATACGAAAGGATTTAAGTGTAACACAACCTAAATCCTTTCGCGCTTTCACTGCAAAGGCAAAATTGAACATCAAACTTTTGTTTTTTATATAATATAATAATATAACCGGCTAATAAATTAGGAAATTCGATATTATTCAATATACATACATTGGCTTTTTACTATGCATGCAAATATGCAATACACGTAGTTTACAGAAGTGTTTTAATTAATTTGTTAGAAATTATAAAGTAATAAATTATATTCAAATCTACCTTCTAAATTAATGTAATCCTGACGTTTTATAATGAAAATCTAATTATATTTAGTGTAGCTTTCTTATTCTTGGGCCCCTAAGCTTCCCCACTCCGTACGCCATTGCTACTGTTTCTTAATTTTGTTATGCCTTGAACGTAGATGAGCTTTCAGCTGTGATCCTTGAATGTAGGAATTTTGACAATGCATGCATTTGTAACGTCGCTCTCCTGTGTGAATACGTCTGTGCTCATTCAAGTGACTGTTGGTACCAAAGCATTTCCCACAAAATTCGCATTTACACGGCTTCTCCCCTGTATGTTTTAGATAATGACTTTTTAACCTCGAAGAATATGGAAAAGATTTTCCACAAACGTTACAAGTGTTGTCTGGAGGTGCCTTATGTCGAGAACGTAAATGTGTGTTAAAAGCCACCAGATTTTTGCTTGATTTTCCACACAAATCGCAACAGTAAGAATTTTTAGTCGGGATTTTGTCTTTTATTGCTTCCTGAACATGAATGACGTTCTCGTGTTCACGAAATTCTTCTTCATCCAAAAAATAAGTGTCACAATGTTCACATTTCATTAAAGAATCCTCAGGGTTCTTTACATGAACCTTTTCTTCATCTTCTTCCTCGTCTTCAATTATTATTTGATTTTCTTCTGTTTCATATGGCATAATTATGGGGGACCCCAAGTCATCGTCTTCATCCATTAGAGATTTGGAGTAATTGGAATTTTCATCTGCTTTGTTATGTTTCTTTGGGTGTTCTTCACAAGAATATTGCAAAGCCACTTCCAAACTGTAAAATCCAATTGGGCCTTTGTGAGGTATCTTGTGACTTTCGATGTGCTGCATCAGTTTTGCTTTTGAAGTAAAACTAAATGTGCAAATCGTACAGTTGAACCATTTATTGCCGTCCCTGGCAACTTTAGAAACAGATTTTTGCATTATTTGTTTACGAGAGGAGGCAATGCAACGTAAAGTTGAGGGCACACAAGGCGTTAAATCTGCTAATGGAAATGGATCTTCGTCAGTAATATCTTCCTCACAATCCTCAGGTTCTACAAAATATAAAACTATGTAAATACACGCAGTTTTTAATCACAGTAGAATCAAAAGGCAAATATTAATAAAATCCAAATTGAGAAAAACAAATACTTTCAATTTGATTGGAAACTATTTAAGTAAAAAAATTGAATTGCAAATAATTAGTACCAATTGAATTTTTGGAAAATAGCAACGTATTTTATTTTTACAATCGAATTAGGTAAATGAAAAATTCCATTTTAAAAGTTAGTTTTCAAATTGGTCTAAGCTTAATATCTATAAAATTGTAGAGATAAATTGTTTGATTTTTAGTTTTACCAAAGAGTGCTTCAGCTGATTTTATTGTAATTCTTGGTGTTATAGTTAGGCCATCATAGACTTTCTTTTCAACTGACATTTCCTCGTATCTATTTTTGGTGTATGCCTTTTCAACCTCCCGTGTTTTACTTTCAATAGTTTCAATACATTTTGTTTGTGACTCATCTTCATTTTCTTTCACTTCTTTATGTTCCGGCATTTCTCTTGGCGGAATATCTGTGGGTTCTATTAACTCTTGTTTTACAGAGTGAAGCAGTTCTCCAGTAGTAGCTGATATATCAAAAAATAAATTAAATAAATTATTAACGACAAGTGACAACATCACTGAAGAACGCATTCATAAAAAGTATACTATTAGTTTTATAATATCTTATTACTACTGAATATTATTATACTAAAATAGGTATCTTATTAAATATACTTATCATAAAATACTTATAAAATATGATTAAAATAAATCTCATTTTAAAAGAGATACATATGATCATAGGCGTAGCCAGGATTTCGTTTCCGGGGGGGGGGCAAACTAAAAACATGTGTATATGATATGTGTGCTGATTTACGCGATTTTCGGTGCTTTTTTTGGTAAAATAACCTTTTCTCCGGATGTCTGGGTGGGAGGGCAATTGCCCCCTTGCTACGCCAGTGCACATCATACAATAATAAAAACAAATGTAAGAAAAAGTTTCCATCATAATGTATTTTTAGTAAATATTTAACCCGTGTCAGTCCAGCCTATTTGAGGCCCACATCCGTCCTAACCCACCATTTTTATGGTTAACTCTTTTTACACAACCATTTTTATGGTGGCAGGGCTTGGAATATTGTAAGATTTGAAAATATCCCGACCAATACAAACTTGTATCAAAATTCAGTTCCTAATAATACAAGAAAAATTAATATATTTGCCTATCTGTTTATGGTGCAAAGTCTTTCTGCTATATGAGATTCTTATCGCTAACTATTTTGATTTATGGAATTTTTGATTGTATATTATAACACTTTGCATAGTGTACGTAAGTTATTGTTCTCAATGTTTTACGTTTTTGTCAGTTGTTCATTCTAAAGGTTGAAGTTTAATGGCAGTTGCACTGGACACTTATAATATACTATATTTTAATACATTTCTATACAATTTAAACTTGATGCATTATTTAATTATTAAACCATATACTTTAGTTATCAGTTATTACAACCGTGTACATTAGAAATAGATTAACATACCAAATAGATTTAGGTATACATTTACATCCAACATACTAAAATCCCTTATATTTTTCCCATTTTCAACCCACCAAAAATATGGTTGGTGAACATCGAAACCCTGAAAACTACCATAAAAATGGTTAGGTACACTTAATGCATGGGAAGAAATATTTTGCCTTTGAGTTTGAATTTTGTTTTTATAAAATAGGAAAAACTACCAAATAACTCCTAATTAAAAATAAAACGCGTTAAAATAGTTTATTGACAGCTACTGAAAATCCCAGGTGTGGTGGTGTATAGAAAGATGAAAATATTTCACTTCAAAATCGAAACAACCATAAAAATGGTGGGTTGGACTGACAACTGACGCGGATGAAAGTGCACAAAACTATATTTTGATGGCAGGCACTTTACTAAATCCATTCTTTTTAAAAGGACGGTATTAACATCTTTTTAATCACATTAATAAATTCTCAAAATGAAAGTAACGCAGCGGTAGTAATTATATATGCTACTATTTAAGATGGGCATTTATATGGTAAAAATCTAACTCACCTCCGGATTCAGAGTCATCTTGCCAACTGCAATTTAAAAATTCATCGATTTATTTATTGACAGCATTTATAAGAAGTTTAGAAAATTTCATTTTCAATTTTTCGATTAAACTCCTCAAAGTATTTGCGCTTTTAAATAGTACTTCCAGTGTATAACAATTTTTACAGTCTGACCTTTTTGTGAACTCCATTTGGAAATAACCTTAGTGGTAATTGCTTCTCCACCAACATAAGATTAATCTTCAACTCCAGTCAGATATTATAACACAGAAAGTGATAGAGAAGAACGAATGAACACAGGGGCAATAAGCCACACTAGAGTAAATCTGTCAAACGCCAACTACAGGATAAGAGTACCATAACCTAACTACCTCTAATTCATTGGTTATTTTTAATTTAATATTTTTATAAATTGTTGTTAATTTTTCTTTTTAAATAATAAATAATATACAATCTGATTACTACATGATACACGAAGTACAAAATAAAATTGATTTACATTTACGTATTGTTATAATAATAAATACTGATTGTATATATACGTTGTTGAAAAACTGCTCCACGTATGTAGAACGTAGGTTGTAGGCACATATACAGCAAACAGCAAAAGAAACACAAACAAGAACAAAGAAGCTTTGAAGCCACAGCACAGTTTCTGTGACTTCTTTTCCCTCCTTTTCCTATGTGGGAGTGTACAGGAACCCTGGTTCCACACTCCCACACCACAGGATGCCCAGAGCAATACTGAATTTTTGTATAGTCATGCATTGTATGTATTGTAACTCCTAATAATAGTTGAATTGGTTGATGATAGATGAGAGTTAAGTAATAAGTTGCATACCCACTTACTCGAATTCAGATTTCACAGTCAGATCCGGCAGAACGGTATTTAAAAAAGTGAAATATAAAGCCTAGGCAAGTTGATGTAAAGCAACAGTGAAGTGGTGGTGGTGTATAGGGTAAAGCAAAAGAGTTGTAAAGCACATGCCTGGTTTCGATTCTCGGTGGCTGCGTTTTGTTTTTTTGATTTTTTTTACTAGGTTTTGAGTACAGTAAAGTATGTAGTATTTCAATTAATTTAATTCATTTCAATTATTAAACCAAGAGTTCAACAACTGTTATATTTCTTCTGGATTTTTTTCTAGGTCCTGCTTCTTGATCTGGATTAGTTGATTTCATTGTATGAATTTGTTTTAATGCTATATATATTTAGAAAAAGTTAATGGTTTTTTTGAAATATACATTACAAATTTTACCCTGTTTCTCCTATATACAAATGCTTTCAATTGTGGCTGAAGATTAAAATGTAGGCTTCTTTTAACGTTTTATAATAATAACTATATTATCTTACTATGTACCAATCTAAAACTAATCTAAAATCCTTTCTTTATATGAAATTGGGTTTATTTTCGAAAGGGGTAATAATTTATTATTTTACAATTTAAAATGCCGAAGTAAAAAGGAATTTCAAGAATGTATTTGTCTCATGTCATGCAGGAATTCAGCCGGTATACTGGATGTTAAAATATAATGATACATAAATGAAATGTTAAAAATATACGTTAACGAAATACTTTGGGTCGTACCCAGAATTTGAATTTGGGGAGGCAGTCAAATAACATAATTTGTTTATAAATCAAAATTTTTGCGCACATCGAGAAAATACAGGGCCAAAAATTAACTAAAACGTATAAAATACGCACGTAGTCATGTGGATTATCGGGGAACTCCCTTCAATTACTAAGTAAATACTGTGGATTCCCGGGCAATTCCTATGGATCACGGCCAATTGCTGTGGATTCTCGGGGAATTCCCGTGGATTGTCGGAGAATTCCCGTCGATTCTCGGGGAATTCCCATCCATTCTCCGGGAATCCCCGTAGATTGTCGGGGAATTCCCGTCGATTCTCGGGGAATTCCCGTCGATTCTCGGGGAATTCCCATCCATTCTCGGGGAATCCCCGTAGATTCACGGCCAAATGCTGTGGATTCGCGGGAATCCCCGTGGATTCTCAGGAAATTGCTGCGGATTTCGGGGAATTCAAGTGGGTTTCCCGGAAATTCCGGTAGATTCTTTGGGAATTCCGGTAGATTCCTGGAGAATTCTCGAGGAATTAAGTGGATATCGGTAGATATCCGCTGTCTCCCGGGTAATTTCTTTGCATTGCCGTAGATTACTGTGCATTCCTGAGGAATTCCTGTCCCGGGGAATTTCTGTGAGTGGGAATTCCTGTGCATTCCCAGGGAATTCCTGTGCATTCCCGGAAAATTCATGTGTATTCCCGGGGAATTCCTTTGGATTCCCGGGGATTTTGTGCGTATTTCCGCTGAATTCCTGTGCATTCCCGGGGAAGTCCTGTATATTCCCGGGAATATTTTGTGTTTTTCCGGGGAAGTCCTGTGTATTTCCGGGGAATTCCCTAGGAATTCCCGTGGATCTCCGAGAACTTTCCGGGGATTCCCGCGAAATTCCCGCGGATTCACGTGGATCCCGGGGAATTCCCGTGGATTCCCGGTGAATTCCTGTGCATTCCCAAGGTATTTGCTTGGATTCCCGAGCAATTCTCGAGGATTTCCGAGGACTTTCCGCGGATTCCCGAGAAATTCCCGCAGATTCCCGAGGAAATCCCTTGTATTACCGAAGAATTCCAATGGATTCCCGGGGAATTCCCGTGGATTCCCGTGGATTCCCGGGGAAGTTGCTGTGCATTCCCGGGGAATTCCTGTGGATTCCCGGGGAATTCCTGTTCATTTCCCGGGGAATTTTGTTGTGCTTGATGAGAGATTTTTGTATCCAACGGTATTAATCTTGTCGTTGGATCCAAATTTTTTGAAGTTAAAGTTGAATTATAAAAATGATTCTGCAAGTGCAAGTCCATAAACTTTGTCCATAAATTGTGGAAGATTAAGATGAAAACCTCCAATTCTAATTGATACCGCGAAGCAGTGGTCTACGGGCGAGATTTCGTAACCAATATCATTCAAATGTACGATAGTAGATTTGCCAGCTTTTAGTT